>SNQJ01S0075294.1:52716-71939 GCA_010110895.2 Picea sitchensis | reverse complement strand
CCCTTTTCTAAGGCCATAGGTTGAAGAACCTCATAAGCTCATGTCATATGAAATTACCAATTGATGTAATGATACATTTTAAGAAATCCCCAAAATTATGGTCAAGCTTTAAAACACTACCCCATATTGACCAATATAGTTGGCCACCTTCATCTACAAAGAACTTTTTGTCATTTGGGAAGGAGAACAAGGTATTCCAACACACCCATGGATTATGAGAAACCACTTCATGGAAATGAAATTTTTCCTTAAAAGAGAACTGTTGAGAGTATAAAGCATCACAAACATAAAGACTAGTGCCGACTACTTTCCCAGGACAAATGGAGTCAAGATAATGCATTCAAGGAGGCCAAGCAAGAAAGAAGGTGAATATTTGAGCCTTAGAGTTATCCACTCATACAACCAAGCCAAATTTCAAAGGAAAACCACTAAAGTTTATCAACTCATAAACCCTAGGTGTCGTCCCACTTTCTCTAATGTGTCTAGCAAAGAATATTAATTGAACTAGGTCTTGAGCCTAGGGGGTATCCACTTCTAACCCATAGACCAAACCCTAGATAAGATCAACCTTAAGGGGATAGCCACTCCTAACCCTTAAAGAAAATCTTAAGGGGATCCACCTCTCATTCTTGCACAAATGCCTTGAAAATATAATCATTCTTGCATGTTTTATTTATATGCTTGGGATACCCATGCAATTGTAAATAAAGGATAGAATTCTCTTCAACTTATATCCATTATCATCTAGAGTGTGGATTAAAAGTTTCTTGAGAATTTATTATATCTGTTAGAATATGAAGATGGGTAATTGCTTCGTTTACCATTGGCTGATACCCTCGTCCACCCAACCATAGTGAATCCTCCCTCAGGGCACCTTAACCTTGGTGAGAATCCTCGAGTAAACCCTAGGCTAGATAGCCAAACAAAGGGGTAAGCACCTCTCTCCAAGAATGGCACAACACAAAAGATTGATCGGATGTCCCAAACCCTAGCCAAGAGATGTTCAAGCCAATACTGAAAACTTGTTGTTTTTGTAGCTCTCCTCCACACGTGCGTACTAAACTGGGAACTACAGTGTGGACCAAACTGGGAACTGCAGTTTGCACCAAACTGCAGAACTGCATTTTTGAGATGTGACAAATGAGAACTATCGCCCTGTATTTATAGTAGTTAGGTTTTGTTGGGGCCGACTTGTCCTTATGGATAGAAATATGCGATTCGATATATTATTATAATTTCGTGACTTCTTCTCTTGGAGGCTAATAGCCTAATATAAATTATCTTCTTGAGCGACAAGGCTTCTAAAACAGGGTTATTAGCCAACTCATTAGGGTTTCTCTTGCTTCACAGTCTTCTATTCGTCGAGGGTTCACATTGGGGGTAAATACCTCAGTAGATACCATAATATTAACACTCACCTAGATAGAGAGGTATTTATAGGTAATGGACTCGAGCACAAAACGTACCATTTACCCGGTAGCATCACCATCTCTATCAGCTAGACTATTTCATCTAGACTATTTCATGACTGATCATGAGCATCACCATCACCATCGGTACATCAATTCTCAAAACCATGCTTCATCGAGTAATTAGATATGATGCTAGATAAGTCCATCTCACCATAGAGTGATACAAAGTAAAAATCTACGAGGCCCCGTTTCCATTGGAAAATCTCTGTTCATCATTCATCTGAATGATCATTATCTCCAATAAAGCTGTTGATAGTCAATTAAAGAAACAAGGATAGAACACACATGTCTATTCATAGTAGTACATAGCTACAATCCAGTGGTTCACTACCACATCCAGTAACACATAAGTACTTGATCAAAAACATATGGTTCGAGCGATTGGCTATATTCCTTGCCGGTAGTCCTCATTTTCATATAGTCTTCATAACAAACTTTTGAGAGCATCCTGCATAGAAAAATGTTATGATAAAAAAAACTGAAACATCTGGGCCAAACTTTCACTAACGTCTGTGAAGTCTGAAGAAAGATATGCGCCTCATGAGCAGGTGGAACATATCCACCAAAGAAGTAGTATAACTCTCATGCGGAGGCGGTGAATATAACAATCATCGACCATCTTGCATAGAAAATCTTGGTAAATATAAAGAAACGAGATCTCACGGAAGATCTTTCCTCCGTTTGTGAGATGAAAGAATATCGCCCTCATCGTGATAAGGCTATCTTCCTATTCTTCTGAAACAGGAAGAAGAGTATTTTTATTTACGAACTGGACCATTTCTCACCACAGACCCATTCTTCCTACACTAATTAAAGTGCACCACAGACGGAATGTATAGACCTAAATGTTTGGACCATTCTTACTGGGCCATTCAGCCGACACTAAACAAAGTGTAACTTTGAGATAATGAGTCTGCCCTAAGGGATGTTTGTCCCTGATTGTTGAGCTGGACTATTCCCCATCCTGGGCCATCCCTCCTACACTAAACAAAGTGCAACACGGAGAGAATGAGTCGCCCTGGGAATAATGGGACCATTTCCCCACCACAGGCCATTCTCAGACACTACACAAAGTGTAGCCACGGAAAATGTATAACCCTCGAGGAATGTTTGTCTGCATTGAAAACATCCTCCAAAATGGACCATTCTTGAAACTTCTCCTGGCTAATGAACCCGAAGAATGACCATTCTATGACCACTACTCGAGTGACTTCCAAGAAGAGTGTTGTCCTATACCACACTCCATATGTTAACCACAATGGGAATTAGTTGTCTATGATGTGACAATCAGTCTTCCTCCCATGTTAACTACAATGGGAGGTCAACATCCGTCGAAATCTCAATCCACTTTCCGAAACGGAAAGCATCTGTCCAATTTTGGACTAATTTTCAATTATAAAGATAAATAATATTTTCAGTGCTCCCTCTAACTAGAGTTATTTCAATCACAAAATAAATGTTTAGCATTACCTTCTTCTAGTTTGGAGAGTCTTCCCTTCCGACTAATAGAGTTATTTCCCGCAGTTCTAGCTTGAGTATGCAAATTCTTTCAAATGTGAATAGAGGCTTTACCAAAATGTATGCTTAATAAATAAATACGGCGGAATATGTATTGGAGAAATCATTTTCTCCTTACGGACTTATCATGGATAATGTAATGCTTGTCTTGTGATAAAGGAACGCAAGAGAGCCTCAAGTGATCCCGAACAATAGAATATATCATAGTTGAAAAACTGGAACATATCCATGTGTGGTACTTCTTACGTCATCATGAGATCCTAATCTTTAGAGTAGTCATCTTGATGTTATAGGAAAATCTTCACCATGCTTCTATTTTGCATTGGAGGCTCTGCACCAAATTTTTTTGAATCCATACAAGGCCTTATTCCATCTACATAGAAGGGTATCTTTCCGGTATACCTCAAAGTCTTGATATTTGCTCGCTATACGCTCTTTATTCAATTTCTCTAGAAACATTCAGCTGCATTAAGTCGATGTAGAATTCTGACTCATGGATGTTCTGGATGATATAATGACTCATCTTTAGGTGATATGTGAGTGTCTTTGAATAAGTAATCATCATAGTCTTCTCCCTCCATCACGGGAGAACCTCGATTCGGGGATCTTGCAATGCTCATAGTTCTTCCATACACTTGTTCTTTACCACGAATTTCAGTTCTTCTACTTGATTGCTTTCATATAAGGCTTGGTAATCTTGTGATTATTGATGTAATGATTGGTTGATTTCTAATCTTTCTTTTCTTTCTTGGAATCTTCATGTTCTTCTTCATGTTTTCATTATCTCTTGGATTCATGGAGATTCCATGTTCTAGAGATTCCACTTCTTCTTTTCATCATAGGATCACGGATCTAGATGGACAACCGAGAAATACTTTAAGGCTTTTCTTGAGAGTCTTCTTACGGTTGAGATAGACATGTCGCGTATTTCATGGCTACTACCATGTGGATATATACATTTCATCATCTTCAATCAGATCATAGGATTAGATCCCTCTAATCCTTGCTTCATGTAAGTGCATATAATCGGCTCCCTAAATTACGATAGAGTCCATGTTTCCATGCTCTATTGTCTTCTGCAATGTATAATTGGCTCTATCTGTCTAACAAAGTCCATGCTCCCATCTTATTGTCTTATGCAAAACATCATAAGTCTTTCCCCAATTTATCTTGATGTCGACTTCTAAGTCTCTTCAGAATTGATTATGATTCGGTATCTTGTAATGGCTTTCACATGATATATTTCATTCTTTCATGTGTAATATCTAATGATAACTCTTTTCAAATGGCATTTTTCTTCCATGGTATAGTTCTTCTTGGAACACATTATCTTCAAAGAGATAGATATACAAGATATGTACAAAACGATGCAAGCAAGATATGTACAAGAAATGAAGAGTGTTGTTACTTTAGTAGAAAGTCTCTTCCATCACCTTAGTCTTCTTTGTAGGTTCTTTTTGTTCGGCAATCGTGCTTAGGTGTTTCTCCTTCCTTTCTTTAGCTCAAGACACACTTACTAATTCACCATGGTAGTAGTACTTTTGGCAGTTGAAGCACACTATATTTAAATGTCTTTTTCTTTGTTTTGGCTTCCTTTTGAATCGAACTTTCTTTTATTGGAGTTCTTGAATCTTGCTATGAAGGCTTGATCATCATACTTCTTTTGGGGTTTCTCTTTGCATTGATCCTTGATTATTCTTGAGCATAAGAGTCCAAAGTTCTTCAAATGTGGTGCCTCCTTCCTTGTGTGTTCATGCTTCTGACAAATGCATCCCATGTCTTGGGAGAAGACAAAATTTGAGTACTATGTTCACCGATTCCTTTTCTGAAGTGATCTCTTCAATATTTTGTAGTTGATCTCTTAGCTGAGATATCCTTACAAAGTATGATGTTATGTTGGCCTCATCATTCATCATTGATATTCATGTCATGGAGCTCATTCTTTAGACTCATAACTTGTCCAATGTTTACATTTGAGAAGAGATTTGTTGGGCATTGTACATCTTCTTTGATGAGTCAATAAGAGATGTAGGGTATCAAGTGGTCTTTTATGGAATACACTATGATACTCATGGAATTGATGTCAATATCTTTTAACTTCTCCATAGCTACAACATTAGGTTCCTTCTCTTCTCCTTCTTCAAACTCGGCTTCACGATCTTTCCTTTCGCGGTGTCCAACACTTTATTCTTAGCAGGATGAGGTCAATGGTGTCTTCAATACTCACGAAGTTAGAGGCTCCATCTGGCTTGTTCTCAGACTTCATAGAGTTCGCCATGGCTTGCTTGACTTGGTCAAACCACAGATTTGACCAGAAATTCGACTTCATCTTGTTCTTAGAGTACCGGGGAGATGTGTTAGGCTAGAGAGCGCATTTATCTATCACGGATTAGGTCAATCTAGATCGCAAGGTGCCTCGACAAGAGGTTTAGGGTTTCTGCTTTTGCTTACATTTGGTAACCCTGGCTGTAATTAACTTTGGAAGCTGCTCACGCTAGTAACCTAGCGGCCGGTTCCTCAGCATGAGAGCTCGATATCTGGCGGCTATGTTTCCTTCCGGCATTTTAGGTTGGTGAAGGGGTGTGGGCCCATAACACAGTAGAATATAAAAGATGGTGTTCTCGTTTACCATTGACGATACCCTCGTCCACCAACCATAGGAGTGAGAGCCTCCCTCAGAGCACAGCAACCTTGGTAGTCCTGGGAAGCAAACCCTAGGCTAGAATGGCCAAACAAGGGTAGTGCACCTCTCTCCAAGAATGGCGCCAGCATGAGGCCCGGTCAGTAGTCCCCAAACCGTAGCCATGAGATATTCAAGCCAAAGCTGAGAACTTGTTGTTGCTACAACTGCCTGACTCTTCCTCAAACACTAGCGACTAGGCTGCAAGCTGCGGTGCGCAAATGTGAGCTTCTGATTCTGAGATGTGACAAATGGTGGCATGTATTTATAGTAGTTTTTCCGGTTTCTTGGGGCTGACTTCTCCTTCAGGATAAGTGTTTATTCGTTATATTATTATAATTCTAGCCGACTTCAATGCCTAAACTATGATGGACAATTCCTTATCTTATTTGGGTATATTATGATTTAACCAACAAAAGTTTCAAGTGTTATGTTATCTAACTCCTTCATTGTATCAAGGTTCACCATTATGTATCATGTGAAATTTTCTTTGATTTCAAATGAAATTTCAAGAAGTTTCATTAGATTTAATATTGATGCATTACAATTCTTTCAAGACAAAGCTTTAGTTACTTGGTTTCAATTGCAATGAATTGAAGGTTATACTGCCTTTCTAATGTGCATTGAAGAGACACTTCATTCCTAAATAATTTAATAACCCCATGAATTACCTTGGTTCAATTAAGAATTATCTAGGATCAACCAAATTTCTTGAATTTTATTATCATTAAGGTCAATAAAATTCATCCTCTAACTACAAAATCCATACACAACAATATTTGTTTTCCAAGCTCATATTTCTTCATGTTGGCTTGCAATTAATTGTGTTGAAGGGTTAAAAAATATCATCTCAAATGTTTCAAATGATCTTCCAAAATCTTGCTAAAATTCAAAGTATCATCCAAGGAAGCTACAATAAACAAGTTCAAGAAATGGTCTTAAGATATCATCCATAATTCTTATAAGTGTTGTCCTTAGTATTGTGTAATATAAATTGCATAATGACTCCCTCATACAATCCATGTTTTTGAAGTAATATTCGAAATTATGCTTTGTGTATATTGTCATATTGGTATCCTTACTTCTAATCCAACTTCATGATAACCACATGCTTACAATATTTGGATTTGATTGGTGTAAGTTATTTGTAGGGATATATATATTACAATATATTACAATATTACAATGTAATAGTAATGCCATATTACAATGTAATATGGAATTACCATATTACATTGTAATATGGCATGCAATATGGTATACCATATTTCATGTAATTTTTTTTAAACTTAAAGTCATGGTCGCAATATCAACACAAGTTAGATGGGAAAAATTTTACTATTTTACCACAACCATAGCTCTAGCGACGAAACTTTGTCGCAATTTTCCATGAATATTCATCGCATATACAACGTAATGCGTTGTAAATTTGGTTTTAGATATTTCTAACTCATCCCCGATATTACCATGGATTTTTTGTCACAAGTTGCGACGGACTTTCATCGCACATTCAACAACTACGTCGTAAGTTATTGTCTTGGCATAACTTTTCGTCCCAATTGCGACGAATTTGCGTCGTAATTGCCACACTTCTTAGTTGTTATTGCGACATGGTTAAGTCGTAATTGTGACGATGCATAGAGTTAACCAATATTGAAGGTGGTGACCGCGTGGAGAACTAATTTCATAGATGTTTCCCGCAGCACACTTGGATCATGGATATAGCGATAAAATTGACCGAATGAAAATCACGGCTTTAGGTAAGAGTACCTGTGGATCGTGTGGCAATATCAGCGGCAGTATAAATTTTTTCTCATATGTACTAGTGTATGTTAATTATGGGATGTTCTAGAATGGAACTAACAACGTTGTTGATCCCTTGGATTCCAATGGATGAAAAAGTAGCACCTCTTGTTTGAGAGGAGGAAGGCATATTTCTTCGCATCAATGGAGTATCCCCATCTTTGTCGGGTTCATTCTTTATAACTTTATCCTGTTCTCCATATGGTACCTAAGTTGATTCTCAGTAAATTGGATATATTCTAATTTTTGTTCCATCTCAGTCTCGGAAGCTCCAAAATCCCAAACAGGTCTAGGATCAAGAGTATATAACATATCTAGGGACTTATACTCTTATTGTCACTTACTTCTCTAGAAATGCACTGTAACAAATCCTTCTGGGATTGATATTTCTACCGGTATTAACAAAACCCGAGAACAACAAACCAAAAATATTTTTCTCTTATTGCTCTGATATCAATTTGAGATGTACCCACTGCTTGAGTACCTCTTAATTCGCCCTATTATATGGATTTGAAATTATGATGCCAATTAATTATAAAGAAGATTGAAAGAAAAACGGCACAATAATCAAGATTCATGCTACCACATAAAATAAATGAACAATATGCCATACTGCAACAATAACTAGCAAGCACACACATTATAATGCATATCTTAGAGATAATAATTAATTCACAGCAAAAATAAATATAGAAGCATAGAAATGCGATAAGAACTTATCTTTAAATGTAATTACACCAATTGTCTATAGACGTAGTACATTCCACCCAACCTTGGACACTATTGTTCCCAAATCTCAATAGTAGGTCACCCTTTGAGCGGGGCTATGAATCCACAAGGATAGGTCAGGACCGACACTCAAATTACCAAACAAGTCAACAATCAAGCTTGGGTTTCCAATCACACAACAAATCCTAGTTTTCTAGCTCTCTTCCCCATTCATCCTACACCACTCAAAGAGAATAAACCCGCTTCACTACCATGTACAGTCACTTAGGTTTTCCACCTCTTTCTAGAGGGCTCCGGTGCTACTAGTCAGGAAATGTCTATGATATAACTACATGGATTATCAAATGTGGATGTTTATTTCACTAAAAATTATAATGCATCCATGAAATCGAGCATTAATTCACTTATATAATATACCTATAGTTCCTACATCCAACCAACTATGGATGATTACCTTCAACAATTCATTTCCCTTTCCCATGCAAAACCAAGAATGATCAAGAAGATTCAATGATAGGAACAAATCAAAACAAAATTGAGAAAAGAGATGAATGGACAATGATTAAACTGAAACTGACCCTACAACCAAGGTTTTGAATAGCAAAGGCTTAAGTCACAACATGTCTCCCCAAGAGACTCACGCAACCCCTCCTTCTGCCCCCAACACAAATGTGGGTAACTGAAAATAATTAATAAAAAATGTTTCATCCCCCTTTAGCCTCTCTCTCTTGTGGAATGATATCCTCCTATCTTTGTCCTTTTCCATCTTGAAACCCAGGTGATGTATTTTATTATTAACAATTTCAAAGAATTACATTTCCTAGGAGTCAGGCCCTTTCAGTTTTAGAAGCACTCATGCCTTCCATGAATAAACAAAATACATTATTAAATTTGGGACTCAAAAATCAAGGTGATTTATATTCCCCTCCCCTTATTTGGCATTGTCCTTAGTGCATATCTGAACATAAAAACAAAATTCAATATTCTTTAAAAGTCATGGATATTCTTCACATAGCATCTTCATGCTCAGTAAGAATCTTCATGATTGTGGCGAGTCAATTAACTTACCATTTCTATGACTCAATTTGACTTTTTTTTCCAATATGTGCACCAATTGGACCTGAAAGTCTCCTTGTGGATACACTTGAATCAAATTCAATCAATAACATGGTTAGAATCAATGCACATACTTTTCAACAAAAGAGACATGAAATACATTATTCATGGAAGTAAGCTGATACAAAGCATTGTATGCAACTAGCCTATTTTGTCCAATAATATCTCAAATTGACTAGCCACATAATCACGGTTGCTAACCCGACATCTTCCCAACTTTAATGAGATCTTATTGGAATTCACTTTCCAAAATTTATGCTCTCCCACTTTAAATTCTATAACTCTTTGTCTATCTTGTGTTGATTTCAAATTATGGCAATTTTTAAGCATCAGGTCTTCTATTTCAGCAGAGAATTCTAACTTAAAGTACTACTCTTGTCTTTAGGTTGTCCCAACTCACAAGAATATTTAATTTTCTACCGCCTAGAAGCTAAAATGGACTCATCTAATGAATCTTGATTCCCATTATTATAGGAAAACTCGGCCAAATGAAAGTAATCTTTCCACTTTGATGGATTATCCATCACATACATTCTCAATATGTCCTCAATTACTTTCGGTTGACTCTTTCTATCTGTCCGTCTGACTATGGATGGTATGTTGTGATAAAAGTTCAAATTTGTATGAAATCCTTTAATTAATCCCCTCCAAAAATTTGAAGTAAATTTTGTATCTCTATGTAAAACAATTTCCTTTGGTATTCCATGCAACATAGAAATTTTTCTCATATATATTTCTGCAATATTGAGTTGTTTTTATGAGTCATTTCCACTAAAATTAAGCTTGAGTGGCCTTTTTCAATTTATCCACAAGTACCATTATTGAATCATGGTGCCTTGTTTTCTGAAACAGTGATAAAATCAATAGTTATCCTTCCCATTTCTTCTATATGGAATTAGTAATGGTTATGAAGCCCACTAGGTGTCATATAATCCTTCACTCTAGGCATTCTATACATTTGGCTATGTAATAAAAAAATTCCTTCTTTATTTCTAGCCAAAATAATTTTCTTCTTACTTATACAATTATTTTCTAGTAACCGATATTTCTAGTATACGAAAAATTATGCATTTATTTTAATACCAAATCCTTATGTTCTCTAGAACTAGGAACACAAAATCTATTTTTATGCATAATTGAAATGCATCTTCATTCATCTCATACTCTTTAATTTTTTGTTGTACATTTTCATTTGTAAACCTTCTTTTTATCACTGTAGGTATGGATTTGAAGTGCATAACAACAACATCAAAAATTATTCTCTTTAAATATGGCCGATGCATACTAGTGGATGTAGCATGCATGATATGTATCCTTCTTACGGGTGCATCAACAACTTTATTTATTTTCCTTTAGTATGCTTGAGGTCAAAGTCATACTCATAAAAATTCCAACCATCTTATCTTCCTAACATTCAAAATTGGTTTCTCAAAAAATATATTTGGGGCCACTATGTTCTGTTCTTAATTCAAAAATCTTCCCAATACGATGGCCTCCACATCTTCAATGCATTAACTATGACAACAAACTCCAAATCCTTTAATTGGAATAATTCATCTCATGTTCTTTGAGATTTATGGACTCATAACTAATGACATGTCGATTTTGATTGAGGAATCCACCAAGTCCTTCTTTTCATGCATAAGTACTTACCACAAAATTCTCATTTTAGGTCCAACAATGATAGCGTTAGGTGCACTAGTGAGAAATTCTTTCAACAAATTAAAGTTCTCTTCACACTTTTTCGTCCACTCAAATTTAATTCCTTTAAAGAATCTTTGGGATGAGCAATTTTAGAGAACCGTGCTATAAATTTTCTATAGTATTAAACTAATCCCCTAAAAGATCTAACTTCTGAAACATTCCTTGTAGTGTTATTCATCCTCTAATGGTTCAATATTCTCTGGATCTACCGCTACATCAAATGAAATATGTCTCAAATAATGGATCTTCTTTTGGTAAAAAGAAAACTTACTAATATTAGAATAAATTTTATGTTCCCTTAGTACTTGTAGTATCAACCTCAAGTGATGCTCATATTCTTCTAATTGAGAATGAACAAGTGTGTCATCAAAGAATACAATGAAAAACTTATCCAAATAATTTACAGATATTTCATTATTAAGCACAAAAAGACAATTGTTGCAATGATGGAGTCAAATGACAACACTACACAAATTCATAATGTCCATGCATGGTTCTAAAGGCTATCTTATTGATGTCTTCTTCCTTGATTCTTACTGATGGTATCCTAATCTCAACTTTGTCTTTGAAAATATCTTTACTCCTCTTAGTTGGTCAAAGAGGGTAATCAGATGCAGGTAGGGTATTTTTTCTTCCCAGTGGATTTATTCACATGTCTAAAGTCAATACACTGACTTCAATGTTCCATCATAGCTTTTAACAAGAGTACTTGTGATCCCAAGATTGAAACACGCTGAATGTACCCTTTCTTCAACAATTCATCCTACTTTGCATTTGCAATTCCTTTCATTATGGTGTACTCATTATCTAAGGAATTTTTTGTTGATGATTACATATTTGTGAGACATCCTCCAGGAACCTGGGGTAAGTGAGTGTCGGCTATGAGAGCCCATGAGTTGGGTGTGTGCATGAGATGGGTGTCGTTCCTCTCTAGACTGAAATGAGGCTTGATGTGTGCCCATGTGTGAGGTGAGGATGCCCATGAGTTGGGTGTGTCGATCCTCTCGAGATTGAGATGAAGCAGTGTGTACCCCTATGAGGGTGAAGGTGCCCATGTGATGGGTGTCGTCGGACTACGGGAATGGTTGTTATGATGTGTGGTCTCTTTCCTTGTGGACTGGTTGAGTCAGGCTTGAGATGGTGCTCCAAATGATTCTCCTATGGACTCAATGAGTTATAGATCTATTGAGTAGGGGCAGCCACATTGGCTGAGTACAGGTGGACGTGTCTCTAGTGTTTGAGCACTAGTGGATGTGTGAGATCCTTTTTATATTTCTGAGAGTATGATTACCTATAACCCTATTTGTGATGTAAAAGGCAATTCTGCTCCACCACATGTGAAAGATAATTAATGGTTATTGTAATAATTAATTATTTTATGAGTTATTGAGTTCAACCATGTTGTGCCAATAGACACCACTTTTGGTGTCCAGTCTAGTATAAATAAAAATGATTTCCCCATTGAGAGGAAACACACAATTCACTTGTTATTTCATAATTTCAGCAAGTACATTTCTAGGGTTGAATTGCACACCTCTCTTGGGAGTTGCAAGTTTCAAAGAATGATATAGCACCTCTTGTGTGCATTAGGGTTTCATGGTTGGAGGATATTCTTGAGAATATAACAAAGGATTGTTTGGTTTTTATCCCTTGTTGAGAATGGTTTTCCCGGAGATGTTTCTTGTGTTCTTATTGCATGGTTATTCTTCTTGTGATGTTGGTTATTGCGGCACTTGTACATTGTGTATGCTTCATTTGTTTATGTTTCAAGTACATGAATAAAATGAAATAAACCTCATGCTTTAGCCTAGCATAGTAAAAATTAAACATGGTATCAGAGCACAGGTCTTGAAGAACCATACAACCCTCCTAGGGATTTCCATAAAATCTGTTTGACCCTCTCCTTTTGGGTGTCCCAACAATTTATACTTGTTTGTTGGGTACAAAAAATGCATAGGGGTGTATGGCCTCCCTCAGCACACCTCCAACAACTCTCAGTTGTAATTTTTGAAATTTTGAATTTTGGCCCTAGGGTTTCATAGTTTTCTTGAGAAGAAAATTCATATTTAGGGTTCACAGTAGCTCATTGAAGGAGCTTTTGACTCACCATTGTTCTTATAACTTTCAAGTCTTATTATTGGTAGTCATAAGCCCAACAAAACCTAATTTTTCTAGCCTAGCCTAGCTGTTATTGGGTTTCCAACCCTAGTTAGCAAGGGTTTGTGAAGAATCTGACAATATGGTGAACAAAACCTTGGTGGAAAATAGACGATGGATCAACCAAATTGAGTTCCTGGAAGTCAGACTTCAGGTCACCTTTGAAGAGGAAGACTTGTTATGGGTGATGGAATTTTTTAAACCGAGAGACAACTTCTAGATGAAGAGAGAGGAAGAAAGGAGGAATGAAGATGACGTCAAGGCAAGGAAGATAATCATCCACTTGAGTAAGAGAGATCATCTCATGCCTCGTATTTCCAACATGAAGACAAATTATGAGATGTATGAGCATTGGAAAGAAGAATATGTTTGAGTTACAACACCCTTAGAGCCCTTACATTGAAGGGCAGACTTCAAAATATCAAGATGACAAAAGGTGACATCGTGGCTACCTTCTTCATGAAGATGTCCCGGAGATCATAGATCCAAATAGGTTCCATTGAATCATATCAAGCTTGTGAGAGAACTTGTTTTGGCCACTCTCAATAATCTTCCAAAAAAATTGGGAACCATTTCTTTAAAGTATCGATTAATTTAGAGAGAACATCTACCTACTTTTGATCGTCTATGGATTGTTGTACCCTAGATAAATTAGACTTAGAAATAGAGGTGTGGAAGACTCCCCTGATGAAAATAATGGTCTTTCACTTCATACAAAGAAAGGAGGAAGAAATAAAAAAAACTAGGGAAAACTTTCAAAGGGCAGGAATAATTCAAGTTATCGGAGAAAGACACATGTCAAAGGGATTGTTTTAGATGTGACAAGTATGGGCACATTAGAAAGTGTCCTACCTGAAAGAAATAAATACAATATGATTCCATTGCTGACAAGGATCTAGACCCACCTCAGAAACTTGAAGAAGTGAGAGATGAGGATTACTTCCTATAAAAACAAATACGAGATTGAGGATGTTTGTAGACTAGGGTAAGCTTTTATACTACTTTCCTTATTTGAAGTTAAACTGTAGTAGCTTGCTTTAGATAATGAAGGGTATTATCCCTAATTCGTGAGAACCCTCTTGACTTGGACCATTATCCACGGTACAAGAGTCCATTTTGTTGTTTATTATCCAATAGAGGAGGCCACTTTGATTGGTAGCTATTCCTATGGGAGGTCATCTTGGTTATTATCCTAGTATGGGAGACCAACAAAAGTATTGTATAGTCAGTAGAGGACTTAAGAATACATGAGATGCCTTCAGATTAGCAAACAGGAAAAGGAAGATGCCTATCCTTTAGACTTCATATGGAGTCACTTGACTCAAAGGGAGTCAAACTATTTGAGGAAAGGAAAGAGAGAAATACCTTGACCCTTGGCGATTCAGGAGGGAGATGGTTATTGATCGGTTGATCTTGTTCTCCAATTGATGTTCCCGAGAGACATTGCAATAGGGCATAAAGGCATGCATGGGATCGACAAACTCACGTAGGAAGACATACAACCCCTCAAGACACATCCAAAGAAAGAGACCAAAAGTTTTTAGAATACTTTTCAGCCATGAGAGCCATATCAGTGATACTAAACCTTCTTGTCATGGAGAGTAGTAATTCGACGTAATGGCAAGATGCCATGACCGAAGAGTATTAGTCATCTTGAAGAATGATGTCTAGGATGTTGTTCGAGACTAGAAGGAAGTGTAGTAACTTCCAATTGGATTTATAAGATCAAACATGGAGCTTATGGAAGTGTCAGAAATACAAAGAGATTTGTAGCCGGAGGATTCTCTCCTGAGGTGGAGGAATTGACTATGAGGAGGCGTTTTTCTCCAATATCGATACACTTCCATTCATACTATCATTACTAGTTGCATCCATGGGTTGGAAACTACATCAAATTGATTTAAAGGAAACTTTTCTCAATGGTGAGATTGAGGAAGAAGTTTATCGGCGACCAAAAGAGTTTGTGATACATGAGGAGTCTCATGTGCAAGTTGAAGAAAGCCTTATATGGACCTCATGAGGCACTTCATTCTTGGTATGAGAATATGGATGGATTCTTGATAAGTTTGGAAAAGCTTCAACAAGAGTGTTTTTATCCAAACCTATATTATCATATTGTTGGTAACAGGTGCCTAATTTGGTCTGTATGTGGATGACTTATTCCTCACCGATTCGGAAAGACTTATTGTTGAATCATGTGAGAGCATTGAATTGTGAATTCAAGATGAGATCTAGGTATGATGCACTACTTCTTAGGACTAGAAGTATGAAGGGGCGATAGAGATTTTCCTAAGTCCAAGGGA
Source organism: Picea sitchensis (assembly GCA_010110895.2). NCBI lineage: Eukaryota > Viridiplantae > Streptophyta > Pinopsida > Pinales > Pinaceae > Picea > Picea sitchensis. The sequence continues at coordinate 56,457 of SNQJ01S0075294.1, read as the reverse complement.
AAATATACAGTGGAGATATTGAAGAAGTTCGGTATGATAAGTGAAAATCCATGCCTACAGTGATGGTGATGAATCTGAAGATAGTGATGCTTCTCTTGATTCGGATGAGATTGATCCACATATTGTCTGGGCAGCCGATTGGATAATTTATGTATCTAGTTAACACCAAACTGGAGTATATGGTATCACATTGAATGTGCCAGATGGGTTCATGATTAGGTAGGAGCAGACTAAGTGGACAACAACAACATGTATTGAGATCTCTGAAACACCAGTTGGTTATGGCCTGAGATATCCCTCTAGTGTAGACTTGAGTTTGCGGGGATATGTTTATCGCAGTTGGGCAAGGAGCATAGTGGACTAGAAGAGCACATTAGGTTGTTGTTTCAACTTAGGGTCTTCATAGTTTCACAGTGTAGCGGGGAAGCAGAGCTCTATATTTTTGATGCATGACTGAGTATATATTATTGAGTATGGCAGTCCGTGAAACAATTGTGGCTTCGCAAGCTCTGACATATTTATTTGATCATGAGATGGATCTACCATTATTCATTGTGATAACTAGAGTTGTGTAGTGAAGCTCTTTGAGAATCATGTTTCACTATAGATCGAAACACATTGAATAAAATATCATTATATCAGGAGACATAGCCTGAGAAGCGTTGCGTGCTGAGTACAGCTTCCCTACATGAGAGGTGTAGATATATTCAACAAACCGCTTTCTAAGACGAAGTTCAGTACTTTTTGTGAGAGACTTGGCTTGGTGGATAATGCCTCCTAGGTGAGAGGGAGTGTTGATGATTAACTCATGAGACATCCTCTAGGACATAGACTGAGTGAGTAGGCTTGTGAGAGAGCCCATGAGTTGGGTGTTCCTATGATATGGGTGTGTCATTCCTCTAGGCGAGATGGGAGGCGATGTGTGCCCTACAGTATTTAGGGTGAGGGATACCCATCGTTGGGTGTGGTTCCTCTTTGGATTAGATGAAGCGGCGTGTACCCATGTGAGGTGAGAAGGTGCTAGGTGTGATGGGTGTGCGTCAGAATCTGTACTGAGTTGTTATGACGTTTGGTGTCATGCCTTGTGGACTTCGGTGGAGCCAGGGCTTGATGGCTGGTTACTCGGATGGTTCTCATGTCGACTTGGTTGAGAGATCTATTGAGTAGGATGTCCACAGTGGTTGAGGACATGTAGGTGTTCCCCTAGTGGTTGAGAACTAGTGGATGTGTGAGATCCTTGCTATATGTTGTCACGAGAGTAAGATTTACCTATAACCCTAATTGTGATGTAAAGTGCAGGTTGGCTCCACCATATGTGAAAGATAATTAATGTAGATTTATTCTAATAATTAATTATTTTTGAGTTATTGAGGTCGAACCTATTGTTAATGGAGGCACCACTTTTGGTCTATCTAGTATATTATAAATAAAGGTGTTTCCCCATTGAGGAAGCTTACACAAGTCACTGAAATCTCCGAGGAATTTCAGCAAGTACATTTCTAGGGCTGAAGATGCACACCTCTCTTGGGCACAAGTTTCAAGGTATTAGAGAAACATCTTGTATGCATTAGGGTTTCATGGTTGGAGAATCTTCTCTTGAGAATATAGCAAAGTATTGTCGGTTTTTCCCCTTGAGTAGAAGGGTTTCCAAAGATATTTCTTGTGTTCTTGTGCATGGTTATTCTTCTTGTGATGTTGGTTATTGCAGCACTTGTACATTGTGTAGTTACATTTTTTTATGGTCCAAATTACATGAATAAAATGAAATAAACCTCATGCTTGAGCCTAGCATAGTGAAAATTCAACATTTTTTGACCAGGGAGAAATACAGTACTAAATCAATAGAGATATATGTCTTCCTCTTTGGTGGCAATCTGGTATTTCTTGGAATACATCTTCAAACTCTTTCAATAGTAAAAATTCTCAAGGCTTGTCCCTTTTGTATTTTCTATCTCCTCCAAATGATTTGCAAACAATTGGAGATGAACTTTCTGAAACATATATTTGGTTGTAAGGCTAAAATATCCCTTATAGAGACGGGTCTTCGAATTCCTTTCAGAGTGTTCTATTTTCCTTCATCAAGGGATGGAAATGTCTTGTTATGGAAATCTAGGACAACATGATGTTTCTCCCACCAATCCATTCAATTAGGATATCATAAGATCCCTAATTGTATGATATTAGATCAACAATTGTATTTACTCCATTCAGATTTATTGGACAACCTCTAGTTGTCTCATTGATCCTTCTTTTAGTTCTAGTGACTAGTTGAACCAAACTTCTTTCAAGATTACTCTTCTTCAAATGAAATCATTCCTTGCTTTAGGATCAATGTAACTATGGCTTTCTTTTGAATCAATTAAAATAGAAAATATGATTAATGATCTTACCTTCCATTGTCATAAGGATTGATTTTCTACTTATCTATCTTCCAAGGATGCATATATATTCTTAGAATACTTCTACCCATGTCTTCAATTGTTGCAGTCTCTTGGATGTTTTGCATGGTCTTCATTTTGTCCTCTTTGTGAGGGAAATCCTTATAAATGTGATCTTCTTTTGCATCCCCAACATTTGATTAGTTTGTCTTCTCCTTTTTCCCAATGATTTTTTCCTCTTTGATTCATTCTTAGTATAATGATCTTACTGGTTTTTATTAGGGATGTTTCTATTGAAGGGAGGTTTGAATCCCTTCCTTCTCTAATTATATTTCTCCTTCTTCTTATCCCTTCAATATTTTTTCAAAGATTCTCTTCCCTTTTCTTGCTCATCTGAAATTACTTAGCCTTCCTAATGGTCTTTGTCAAAATTTTGGGCTTTCGTCATATTAGATATTCTCTTTATAAAATGAAGGTAGTCCACTCAATTACCTATGTATATTCACCTTCTCATCCTTGATAAACCCCACATACTTCAACGATTACCATAACTTATTTTCATCTTCTCCCATAGTCATGTGTTTCTATTGAAGGGAGGTTTGAATCCCTTCCTTCTCTAATTATATTTCTCCTTCTTCTTATCCTTCCAATATTTTTTCAAAGATTCTCTTCCCTTTTCTTGCTCATACAAGTACTTAGCCTTCCTAATGGTCTTTGTCAAAATTTTGGGCTCGTCATATTGAATATTCTCTTTATAAAATGAAGGTAGTCCACTCAAAAACCTATGTATATTCACCTTCTCATCCTTGATAAACCCCACATACTTCAACGATTACCATAACTTATTTTCATCTTCTCCCATGGTCATGCTCCCCAACCCGAGTTCAAAGAACTCTTGCATATTCTTGTCATAATAGTGCTCTGAAAGACAATCCTTCTAAAAATATCTCTTGAATTGACTCTAAGTGATCTTGCTCTCATTGATGTGCTCAACGTGCTTCAATTTATCCCGCCACATAACATATTTTCCATGCAAATGGTATGTGGAAATTATGACTTCTAGGTCATATGAGTAGTTGTGTAGCTAAAAATACTTCTCGATTGCAAGAAACCAGGGTTCAATATCATCTTCCCTTTCTCTTTCACTGTCAAAGGATGGTGGTTTAAGATTCCTTATCTCTCTTTGCAATTTTTTCAACTCATGTCTTCTTCTTTTATGTCCATCCAGAGACACTTTTGGACTGCTCCTTGAATACTTATATGCACAAAACTTCATTGTTGAGTAAGGAGGTGAGTTATGTTTATGACTTCTACTAGCACCTCTTGAATGACTAGGTTTTATGTAGTTATCTCGTCTTTCATG
>SNQJ01S0075293.1:63959-81227 GCA_010110895.2 Picea sitchensis | reverse complement strand
TAAGATCCAAACCATTCGGATGCCACCTCACCATAGAAGCTTCTCCTTCTAGAAGATTCACGAAAACGTTCATTTTTCCCACGTGCTGGAATTCTCGCACCCTGGCTATAGTGCAACCTGTGAGAATGGGTCATTCTCGCACCCTGGCTATAGAGCAACCTGCGAACTTCCTTTTTAATAAGGTTTTTACATAGGAAAATGCAACTTCTTTTCTTAGGAGAAGTTCTTCTCCCTTCTCTCTTTAGGAACTCAGGCCACTGACCCTTCTGAAGGCAACAGATAGGTTTACATCATTAACGATCATAAGGATGATGAAAATAATGTGTAACGCAAAGGCACTTGCTAGGAGAGGATCCAGATTTATTAGGTTGTCAAGGGAGGGTAGCTCCTACACCAAGGCAAGTAGCTCACCCGAGGCCAAATCCAATAGAAGTTTCCTCACATGAGGGGGGAACTCAATGTAATGGAGACCATTGCTTCCTAAGGGGGGAGGATTGATCCAGGTTGATATCGGTGGTCACCCACCTATTCCAACTAGCTCCTCTTGTCCATTTTTAGTTCAACACGTTCTTTTATACTTCTTTGTAACTGTGGGTTCTACACTTCGGGGGTTGTCTGAAGCTGTAAACATCTTCCAGGTGGATATTGGTGGCCTCTCACCTAATATAATTGGATTCTTTTGTATGTTTTCATGTCAGAACATCTTATTGTACTTCTAGGGACGTTTTGGAGGCCTAAACAGTGTTTTTTTGGCTCGCCACAGTCAAATTGTAAATGGATTCAAAGTTTGATGGTGTAATGTGTATTTCTCTAAAATACCTTTCCAACAGGCTATCACGCGCCTAAAACGGAGGTCGTATGCAAAATTTGCAACCCCGGGAAGTTGAGGTACCAACTTACCCATAGGGGCCCACGTGAATTTTGGCATTTCACCTCCTAGGGCTAGGTTTTTGGATGTCTAGGGTTTTGGAATTCATGAGTAATATCAAAAAGGCCTCTGGAGCCTCATTGTAATCATTATTCTCAGATGGCTACACATATAAGCCAAATATCTTCTCAGAGATAGCTACCACCATTTGAGTAAGTGTTTCAGTTCGAAAGTTTTATAGTTTCATCCTATTTCATTTATTCAATAGAAGATATTGTTCACTGGATATCTGTGTTGTTCTTCATATCTTTGTTTTTATTGTATTCAGTTTGTTAATCAGTTTGTTCCACTCCTAAATCCAGATCAGTGGTATAAGATCGATTTGCTCTTCATTTATTTTTCTTCGTGCATGTCCTTGACAAGATATAGGTACAAGAAGTTGGGACTCGAACCAATCGATTTGTTGCAAGATCGGTTGCGTCGAGCCCGACAACAACCCATGGGAGACGAAAAGAAAAATGATGGACCAAGAGATCCTTTTAAAATGTTTCTTGAGGAAGCCCTTGTGTGACAAAGGAACAAAATGATGGAAAACTTTGTGAAAATCCATCGGCAACTGCCCACAAGAGAAGAAACTTCATCAAGCAGCCATGCAACCCCCTTCTATGTACAAGTAAATTTTGATATTCCATTATTTGAAGGAATGATAGATGCAAACGTTGTAGATAAATGGTTGAATCTACTTGAAGTGTATTTTTCGGTCCACAATTTTTCTGATAAAGAAAATATTACTTTTTCACTCCTCAAGGTCATCCCCCATGTTAAGGATGGGTGGGACACTTACTCTTAGCAAAGGGCCATAGAGGAATATGAAATATTTTATGTTTCCCCTACATGGGATTCCTTCTAGGATGCCATTAAATAACAGTACTACCATTTTGGAAGCTACGAGGACCAGTACACCAGATGGACCACTCTGCATCAAGAAAGGGACCAGACAGTACCAGATTTCACCAATATTTTCCATACCCGGCACACCAAATTGGGTATCAAATACTCTGAGTGACATCTGGTACTCAAATACCGTGATTGTTTTCATAGATACATTCAAACAAAAATGGTTTTTTTTGGACATCACCTCATTGGGTATGACTTATATATACGATGTCAAGATCGAGCAGAAATTTAAGCAGAAGAGGTGAGAGTTTGGATTTTCAAACTCCTCACAGCCGAAGTAGGGAAAATGCGGCCCCAACCCACATAACAAGGGAAATAGAAAAGATGGTCACTCTTAGAAAAACCATTCCAAGCCACAACACAAGAAGGGAAATGAGAAGATGAAGAAGGACATGGGAAAATGGTGTGAGTACCATAAAGTCCCTTGGCACAACACTAAATAATGTTGCTCCAAGAAGTCACTCGTGGTCGAGCTAAAGGCTTTCAATTCAGAGGACGATTCTGATTCTAAATCAAATCTCGAAGGAGGGAAGTATATTATCGATGTTGAACCGAGTGTCATTGTCGCTACCACCAAAGACCGGCCAAGCAAACCAAAAGAACCATAGGAAGGGGAATGCCTCTTTCACTCACAGATGTGGGTAAAGGGGGCTCTTCTTCATTTCATTGTCTATAATGGAAGTCATGAGAACTTTATTTCAGCAGAGGTCATCAAGTGATTGGACCTGCCAATGACACTGTACATGCAAACATGAACCATTGGTTGGCTTCTCTAAGGAAGATATCTTCATGTCAGCCAATAGTGTCGCCTGCCCTATGGCATCAAGCCTTTCAAAGATGAGGTATTGTGTGATATTTCTCCCCTTGAAGTTTGTGATGTTCTTTTAGGAAAACCATATTTTTGGAAGTGTCATGTTGTGTATGATTCTAGACTCCACAATGTTATTATTACTTTGGGTAGACAATTGTACAGGATACCAGAGGTAACACTGCCTACCGCTATTTATTTAATCTCTACTAAGAAATAAAGTAAGGTCATTTCACAGACCGAGAAGTTTGTCTTGTTTTTGATCCATGGTCCCAATAGGCATAAGGTCACTGCCACATCTGTGGCCTCTACACAGAGCCTCTCTTTGCAGCTGAAGAAACTAGACGAGATAGTGGAAGAATACAGAGACATATTCTCCTCACCCACCGAGGTACCGACACACTTCCAAGTCAAGCATCCAATTGATCTGACTCCCGGTGCACCTCTACCTAATGGACCAATATATCATTGATAATTGAAGAAAAATGATGAAATCAAGTGTCAGATCCAAGAGATTCTTCAAAAGGGGCACATCAGACCCAGCTCCTCCCCTTTTGGAAGCCCGATTGTACTGGTGTAGAATAAGGACGAGACTTGTCGATTCTGCACTAATTACAGAGCCTTAAAAAAATCACAATCAAGAACTGGTACCCAATTCCCAATATTGATGACCTTCTTGACCAACTCAAGGGGGAAAATTGCTTTAGCAAGATTGACCTAAAGTATGGCTACCACTAGGTTCTCGTCGAACCAGCTGATGTATGGAAGACAACCTTCAAATTTAAATAAGGTCTCTTCAAATGGTTGGTTATTCCCTTTGGCTTAACAAATGCACCAACCACTTTCATGAGGTTTATGGATGATGTATTGAGACCCTTCACCAACTCTTTTATGGTGGTATATTTGGATGTCATCCTCATCTTCAACAGAACTTGGGAGGACCACATGTGGCATATTCAGCAGTTTTAGAGCACTCTAAGGAAGCACAAGTTATATTCCAACTTGGAAAAATTATATGTTGGCATGAATAGGGTCCAATACATGGTCTACATTGTTGATGAGCATGGGGTACATGTTGATCCAGCTAATATCTAAGTCATCAGTGACTAGCCAGCCCCGACCACACTAACTGATATTCAGAGCTTCTTGGGACTCGCCAACTTCTATCGACGATTCATGTTAGGATTCTCCCATATTGCATGGGCCCTCAGCTAGGTGACCAAGGGAGGTGGCTGGGAAAATTTCATGTGGGGGAAGGAACAACAAAGAGAATTCGATGATATGAAGCATCAATTATGCTCATCTCTAGTACTCTCCTTGCATGATCTGCAACAACCATTCGATATTGAGACTGATGCATCTGAATATGATGTAGGCATAGTTCTCACTCAACATAGTCATATAGTGGCATACCATAGTGAGAAACTCTCAGACACTGTCCGGAAATACCCCACCTATGACAAGGAAATGTATTCCATTGTACAAGATTGTCGTCAATGGAAAAATTACATTCTGGGAAAGGAGACGATCATCCACACTGAACACAAGACTCTGTAGTTCATACAGACACATGGGAAATTGCAGAACAAATTCCATCAGAAGTGGTCCACCTACATGTAGTAGTTCCATATCAAAATCAAGTGTAAGACAGGGATCCCAAATCATGTCACTGACTACCTCAATTAACCTAGTGTGGCATCACTCACCATTTTCAGCAAGATCCAGACTTCTCCACCAATCATCTCTTTGGTACAGGTGCGGCTACCACCGATTTTCACATTCAGGATGGACTATTATTCCATCTGGGACATCTATGTATTCCTACAAGACAACGTGCAAAGATGATTTGGGAAGCCCACTATAGTCGGATGGCACGACATTTTGTTGTGGAGAAAATTGTGGTCGTTCTTCATAAATATTTTTATTGGCCAAAACTTCAATAGGACATCAACAAGTATATCAAATCTTTAACTACTTGTGTCATTTCCAAGCCATCCATCAAGAATCAAAGATTATACACCCCTCTACCTACCCCTGAGAAGCCTTGGGAATCCATCTTAATGGATTACATGTTTGGCCTTGCGTCCACCAAGCAAGGCAATGACTGTGTATTTGTGGTCGTTGATCAATTTTCGAAGATGGCCATCCTCACAGCCTGGAAGAAGAATATCACAGTGGAAGATACTTCCAAGATCTTCTTCAAATGAGTGTGGGTCCATTTTGGGATACCAAAGACCATCATCTCTGACTAGGAAAACAAGTTCTTGAGCACATTTTGGTCGAGTCTCTTGTCACTATTGGACACCAAACTCACTAAATCCATCGCTTTCCACCCCCAAACATATGGACAAATAGAGTTCATCAATCGAATGATTTTTCACATCCTGCGCATGTACAACTCTAAGCATCCATGTACATAGGATGAGATTATCCCCTATGTTCAACACAGTTACAACAGGGCTCTCCATAGCTCCATTGGACATAGCCCATTTCAGGTTGGGCTAGGATTCCAACCCTTGGGTCTCATTGATGTTGCATTACCTCTTGCCACCACATAGAGATAGTCTTCCCATGTTGAGTCTGAGACCAACAAATCCACCAGATTCATTGAGTGGATTCAACACATCTTCCAACAGGTTCAGGAGATTTTGCAGAAATCCAATTCTAAGTACAAGCAGCGTCATGATCAACACAGGGTATCGCATCAAATTTAGGTTGGAGACAAAGTATGGTTACATTTGCAGAAGGAGCATCTCACAGGGCCCCATTGGAATATTTGCACACTTCACTATGGGAATTACACTATCACCAAAGTTGTGGGTAGCAATGATTTCGATCTCAACACTCCACCCTTCCTTGGCCTACACCCAGTGTTCAATGTGGACCTCCTTCGACCATAGTTTCGACCATTATTGGATGCCTCATATATAATTGAATAGTTGACACCAAAAGATCTCAACCCTGATTGCATGGAACAAACATCCATTGATCATATAGTGGACACATGGGTCAAAGGCACTCACTAGCAGAGGATCCAGCTTTATCGGGATGTCAAGGTAGGGCAGCTCCTACACCAAGGAAAGTGGGTCACCCATGGCCATATCCAACAGAATTTTCCTCACCTGAGGGGGTAACTCAATGAAATGGATACCATTACTTCCTAAGGGGGGAGGATTGATCCAGGTGGGTATTGGTGGCCACCCACATATTCCAAATGGCTCCTATTGCCCATTTTTATTTCAACATGTTCTTCTATACTTCTTTGTAATTGTGGGTTATACAATTATGGGGTTGTCTAAATCCCTACACATATTCCAGGTGGATATTGGTGGCCTCTCACCTAATCCAACTAGCTTATTTTTTATGTTTTCATGTCATCACATCTTGTTGTACTTCCAGGGCCGTTTTGGAGGCCTAAACAGGGTTTTTTTGGCTCTACATAGTCAAATTATAGGTGGAGTCAAATCTTTATGGTGTAACTTGTACTTCTCTGAAATACCTTTCCAACGGGCTATCATGCACCTAAAACGGAGGTCATATGCAAAAGTTACGACCCTGGGAAGTTGAGGTACCAACTTACCCTTAAGGGCCCACATGACTTTTGGCATTTCACCTCCTAGGGTTAGGTTTTTGGATGTCTAGGGTTTTGGAATTCATGAGTAATATAAAAAATGTCTTTGGAGCCTCATTATAATCATTCTTCTCAGACAGATGCGTGTAGCATCCACATCTCTTCTCATAGATAGATACCACCATTAGGGAAAGTGTTTCAGTTCAGCAATTTTACAATTTCAACCTATTTCATTTATTCAATAGAAGATATTGTTCATTGGATATCTATGTTTTTTTTCATATCTCTGTGTTTATTGTATTCATTCTCTTAATTAGTTCATTCCGCTCCTAAATCTAGATCACACTTCCACATTCTTCATCTCTCTGAACGGATGGTATCGAACAGAATATTATTTTTCGATACTCTGATTTCGGAGTGTTATAACAACTCTTCTCCATTGGACTCCAAACACTTTTCTCTGAACACCAATTAATATTCACCACGTGTTATGGAATTTCTGGACATTGAATAAAGGGTATCGATGAGGAGTATTATGTTAAGATTCTTTGTCTTCGAAGGGATGTGACTTCTATAGATTTTAACCTTGTACAATATTTACTGCAAACAGATTTTCAGTAAAAGAACAAAAAAGATACAATGGAAAATACAAACATTACACAAAGATTTTTCCCCTGGAAACCCAAACCATGAAAACCAGTATATTCTATATTCATTAATAATGATACATTTTTTACAATACAATATACATATAGGAACCAGCGACATCCAAAACCCTAACCCAATGACCTGGATTAGTCAACAACCCTAATTCCTTAACTGAAAATAGAAAACCATCAGCAAAAAAACATGTGTCGAAAAAACCACCTAAATATGTGACACATTTCCCGAGGCAGGAAAAAAAATTCGGGGGGGAGCCCTACACCCCCCTCTAACCCCCCTGTGCGCATGGAAAAGAATATAACACATACCCAACATTCTCCCACTTGTTGTTTTATTTGCATACAGGGGGTTACAGGGTTACATAGTCAACAATCTAAGGCAGCAATGCACATGGATCCTCTACACCAAGAGAACTTCTCAGTGCTCATAGATTTTGTTAATGAGTCTACAACATTATTCAAAGTGTCCACCTTCATCAATGATACTTTATTTTCTTCAATCATGTCTCTCACAAAGTGATATTGAATATCAATATGCTTTGTCTTTGAATGATAAGTCGGGTTCTTCGCCAGAAAAATTGCACTCTGAGTGTTTCCTTTTCAAATATTGTTTTTACCCCTGCATCGTCCATTTTACTTACAGAAATCAAATTTCTGGCCAAACCTGGGATGTGAAGAACACCAGGCAGTGTTCTAATCCTTCCATCTATGAGACTCAAATTGACTTTTCCTCGTCCTACGATTCTGGTTGTCGAATCATCACCTAAGAAAACATTACCTCCATCATACCTTTCATATTCGTAGAACCACTCCCTATAGAGAGTCATATGAAAGGATGCACCAGATTCAACCAACCATGCCTCATGATCTACATGTGTGCTTGAATAAGCCAAGTACACATCCCCTCCTTCTTCCTTGGAGGTATTTATTCTATAGAAGGAGATTCTTCAGATCCCTTCTTTTTCTCAACTTTGGATCTACACTGCTTCTTGTAGTGCCCTTATTTTCCACATCTCCAACATACCTTTACAAACTTTCCGAGAGATTTAGATATACCCTTAGACTTAGATCTCCCACTTGAGAACTTAGATCTATTTCTTTCATGGGAATGCCCTCTTGCAAATAATGTGTCTATGCTTTGTCCTTCCATATTATTCTGTCTCATCTCCTCTGACAACAAAGATGAGACCACTTCATCAAACTTCAAGAAAGTTTTATTACTACCTATGGCCACAACTAGACTATACCACGAGTCTGGTAAAGAACACAGTAAACTGATACATTTATCTTCATCTGAAATTTTAATCTCAACAGATACTAACTGACTTACCACAGTATTGAAGGAATTCAAATTCTCTTCCATCGAGTCTCCATCTCTCATCCTGAGGTTATACAACTTCTTTCTCAGGAATAGTGTATTCACTAAGGACTTAGACTGATACAAATTCCCCAACTTATCCCATAAATCCTTGGTTGTAGCTTCCTCTGACACATTCAATAATACTAAATCTGAGAGACACAGTCAGATTGTGCTCTTTTCCTTCCGATCCAACTTTTTCCATTCATCTGCTGAAGTTTCTGTAGGTGCAGTACCTAGATCTATCGCGATCCACTGATCTCTGTCCACCAACAGATCTTCCATATTAAGCTTCCACAACTCAAAACTTTTCCCATTAAGCTTCTCAATCTCCATCTTCGTATTTCTTGTCCTTTCTTTTCACCTGAAAAATCAATTCCACGGATCTCCCACTGTAACAAGGCTTATCACAATCTCGAGCCAAACCCTTGACCACAAAGGCATCCCCCTGAAGCCAACAAAGTTCTGATACCAAATGTAGATTTTAAACTTGTGCAATATTTACTGCAAACATATTTTCAGTAAAAGAACAGAAAATATACAATGGAAAATACAAACATTACACAGAGATTTTTCCCCTAGAAACCCAAACCGGGAAAACCAACATATTCTATATTCATTCATAATGATATATTGTTTACAATACAATATACATATAGGATCCAGGGGCATCCAAAACCCTAACCCAATGACCTGGATTAGTCAAAAACCTTAATTCCTTAACCGAAAATAGAAAACCATCATCAAAAAACCATGTGCTGAAAAAACCACCTAAAAATGCCTTCTCGTGCAAAGAATATAGCACATACCCAACAACTTCCACATTCTTCAGCTCTTTGAACGGATGGTATCGAATAGAATATTATTTTTCGATACTCTAATTTCAGAGTGTTATAAAAACTATTTTCCACTAGACTCCGAACACTTTCCTCCAAACACCAATTAATAGTCGCCATGTGTGATCCAGAATTGGATCTCGGGACCAAAATGGGTCCAAGAAGGCCTAAAAATATAATTTCTCAGAATGGATTCAAAACAGGCATGTGTGTAGGCCTCGTCGATATGAACCCAACACAACTTGAACAGGATCAAACGGATGTCGTATGCTCCATATATCACGGTATGTTCATTTTGTCAAACATGCAAAAAAAAGATGTTGATTGTACAGTTCGTACAATGCTGACATGGCAGCTGACTGTACAGGTCGTATGATCGTACAACTGATGTGGCAGGGTGCATTGGCACTAACTGGATAGGTACAAGTGGAAGAGTCAAGGTGTGACATGTGGAACCACTTCAAGGGTGACACATGGAACGGGCTAACATGGCAGGTACAGTTGGCATGGGCTGACATGGACAGGATGTTGACTAGGAAGACACATCGTCAGATAGTTGGTCGAATCTGGTTTTGGCATGTGGAAGATTATATGGGCGAGTGGTATGGTGCCACATGGCCCAGGCATGGGTTTCCATGTGGCACCCCTCTATTATTTTATTGTTTGGAAAAAAATTGTTTGAGGTCTGTGGGGGTCGAACCCATGACCTCTATGAGCGGCCATTACTTCGCGTAGGCCAGGATACCAGCCTGTCTACCTAGTAGTTCTTAACCCTTAAGCGCAAAACTTATATTTAAGTTGAAATGTAATATATTTCGGGCGGAGTAAGGGCTAGGGCCTAGCCCCAGCCCCGACGGAAATATTCCATACGACCTCGTTGATGTGACTGCTCCTTTATGTTCGCACGGGAACCGTTCCAAAAATCATTGGCCCTGGTCGCGTGGCATATCCATATTTCCACTCCCATGTATAATGATTGGTGTGGAAATATGGCATTAGAGCCCGATCGCTCAGGCTAGCCCGCTGACCAAGGGCATGACCTGGACCTAGAAAACGAGGGGCCTAATGGTATTGGCATGTGGAGGATGTAGGTTGTGGCCATATGGCCTAGACATGTAACCAAGAGAAGAAATCCAGGGGGGGTAGTGCACCAGCAGCCTATCCCTTGGACACTTAGATGCACGCAGGTGAACAGGAGCCCTAAGAAATGGGGTTGTACCCTTAATATTTGCCAAAAAGTGGATTTTATACTATATTATATGGTTTTTTGTTGATTTTTGGCCTGATATTGGGAGAGTTTGGTCATTTTTGGAGGATCTTGGGTCCTTTTTTAGGCCAGTTTTAGGGAGAAGTTGGGAGGTTGTTACCAACATCAGGCCTATATAAACCAAAGGCTCTTGAATCCATGGGAAAGGTTCAGAACAGGTACATGTTGAATATTTTCCAAGCCAAAGCCATTTTTATGCTGGGAAGCCATTGAGGAGACCACCTTTGTGGGCCATTTCTGGGAGCCCTGTTCATCCGTTTTCAATGCCGTCAGTTTTTTTGGGTTCTTGAGATATGGTGGAACAAGACCAGATCAGTTTGTAACCTTTTTTTCACTATTGTGATGTACTTTTAAATCTTTGAACATAAATAATAAATCCTCACCCATTGAGACAAAGGCCTGGAGACGTAGGTGAGATTGTCGAACTTCGTTATCAACTTATCTTGTTATGTTTTTTTGTTCTTCAAGTTTATATTCAGATATTTATATTTCTTTATGATTTTCATGTTTCATTGATAATTATTCCTCTTTCATCAATTTCCTAAATGGTAATTTAACTCATGCAAAATAACTCAACCATTGTCGTTTAAAAGATCTTTTCGGATCAAGTGGTATCAGAGCTAGTTGACATTTGGTTTTTTGAGTTTGCATCATTACCAAGGAAAGGTTGAATCGTGGTGAAGGTGAGCTTGTTGAAGAGAATCCAGAGATTGGATTGAGAAAGATAACTTCTCAAAGTGGGAATATGGCATCGGAAGAGGGACTTTCTCATTATGAGAAAGAGTTTCGAAAAACTTTCTTTTTCATGTCGGAGATGATGAAGGTTTTGTATGAGGATTACTTGGAATTGAAGAGACCAAATCTAGGTAAATCTTCAAAGGTCAAAATTGAAGAAGGAGAGCATCCTCCTCAAATTCCTCCTTCACGTCCTTCTTCTCCATCTTCTTCTTCAAGTTCAAGGTCTAAATCCACTACAAGAAAACATTACCATAAACATAAACAATAAATGTCTTTACTTAAGCTTGATGTAAAATTGGAATTACCCATGTATCATGGTGAATTCAATGTAAAGAGACTTGATAATTGGGTCAAACAGATGGAGGTTTATTGCAGTGTGCAACAAATCAAGGTTGAGGCAACTCAAATCAAGTTGGCTTCACTTAGACTTACAGGCGCAACACTCATCTGGTGGCAAAGCAAGTTGCAAAATGGCACGCAACAAGTGGGTAATGTATTTCCATCATGGAAAATTTTTATTTTTGCACTTAGAAAGCAATTATATCCTTTGGGTTATAAAGAGAAATCCTTAATTGAATGGCAATGTCTTAAACTAAGAAAAGGACAAACAGTACAAGAATACACAGATGGATTTCATAAAATGGCATTGATGTTAGATATTCCTTACATACCCAAGAAACTATTATGAAGTATATAGGAGGTTTACCTGCACATATTTGTAACATTGTATTTATGTTCGTAACATTGTATTCAAGCAGGGAAAACAGGGGTTGGTGTATTAGGGGAATCGTCTTCCAGGAAAGAGGACAAAAGGAAGTGGAATGGAAATAAGACAAATTCAGTGACAAGAAAGGAAGAGGAGCCCTCTTGAAAGCATTGCAAGAAAGAAGAGCATGATGAGGACCATTGTTGGCAATTGCATCCCGAGAAGAGACTGAAGTGGTTCAAAGAGAAGAAAGGGAGGCAAACAGTTGCATCAGCAACTCGACCAACAGACTTGGGATCGGATTTGGGTGATGAATCTAAAGTCTCATTGGTTGGTTTGACAAGTAAAATTGGTGATGGTTTTGATTCTAGAAGTAAATTGTTTCACATAAGGGTCATAATGAGGCATAATAAGGTTGACACATTGATAGATAGTGGATCTCAATCTAACTTGATTTCAAAGGAATTGGTTAAACAATTGAGATTAAACACTCAGATGCAGTATAAGCCTTACACACTTAAATGGATAAGAAACAATCACCAATTTCACATAACAAATAAATGCACAATAAAGTTTTCAATTTCATCTAAGTTTGTGGACTAGGTAACATATGATGTGGTGCCACTCAATGAATATTGAATGTTCTTAGGCAATGAAGCAATATTCTATAGGGAAAAGAATCAATGTCACTTAAACAAAGCAGGTCAAGAATATGTTGTACATTCTCATCATTTAAAAGAAAGTCAATCTCTTCAAACAATGGAACAATTAATAACGGAAGCTCATGCAAGCAACACACCTATAATTGTTTCAAATCAAGTAATTGATCTTAAGAAAGAACAGGAGATGATAGTAGAATGGATTATCAATCACACTTTGCTTCAAGATAAGATAATGTTGTGCAAGTATTACAAACATATTAGCTCATTTGTAGTCATATTTCTGATGTTATCATTAGTAATGTTGTCAACATGGATGATTGTGGCGTTAGTAAGATGCGAAAGAGTACAAATGGATAACAATATGTTGTCAGTTATCATGGTTTTTTTATAGTTGATCTTGATAAGATAGGTGCACATGACAGAGTTTAAAGATAGAGAACAAGTCAGGTGGCCTATCCCATACTTGTTGACTGGTCAGTAACCTTTTGGGGGACCAAAAGGTCTTTAGTGGGGAGGTGTGATCCAGAATTAGATCTCGGGACCAAAATGGGACCAGGAAGGCCTAAACATCAAAGATCTCATAATGGTTTCAAAACATATGTGTGTGTAGGCCTCGTCGATATGAACCCAACACAACTTTAACAGGATCAAACAGACGTCGTATGCTCCAGATATCGTAGTCTGTTCATTTCGTCAAACAAGCAAAAACAAAGATACTAACTGTACAGTTTGTGCAGTGTTGACATGGCAACTGACTATATAGGTTGTATGATCATACAGTTGATGTGGCAGGGTGCATTGGCACTGACTGGATAGGTACAGGTGGACGAGTCAGGGTGTGACATGTGGCACCACTACAAGGGTGACACATGTCACGGGCTGATGTGGAAGGTACAATTGGCATGGGATGATGTGGACAGGATGTTGACTGGGTAGACACATCATTGGATAGATGGTCGAATCTGGTTTTGACACGTGGTAGATTATATGGGTGAGTGGCATGGTGCCACGTGGTCTAGACATGGTGACGCACACCCCCCTTCTCTCCTAAGGACTATGTGACCTCCCGGTCTAGGATTGATCAAGAAACTGAGTTTGATTGACTCTTTGGTGCTCAAGAACCTCAAATCCACTTAACAAGCCCTCCTTCCCATAAAGTGTAGGTTATATGGAACCCTTATCTTTCTTATTAATTCCTTTAAGCTTCAACGTATTTAGACGCTAGCTCTCCTGGTTAAACCCCTCCATTTATGTGACTAAGGCTATGACCAGTCTCCTAATCGAAAGGTGCATCGCAACTTCACATATTGGGCCTTTGCATGCGAGTCACTCTGACTCTCCTGACTTCTAAAATCCCAATAGCAGCCTAGCGCATGCTAGCCCCTCTATTCCCCTTCATCGATGTGGCCCTTCACTATGACTGTGGGCCAATATTTCGAGCACTTCGTGATTTCGCATTTCACGATTTCGTGTCTCGTGAGTTCACACTTCACGAGTCGTCTCCCTAGACACTCAACGGTCCATATATCTTCTCGAACCGACGGCTTAGATCAAATATTCATGGTTTCAGGTTTCGCAAGTTCCCAAAACTTTTACCTCTAAATTTTTGAGTTGTGAAGTCCCGACAAAATCAAATCTACGGTTCAAATCCCTCCTTCGATCAACGGCTGTGATCTTTTCGCGATTTCATGATTCATGACTTTCGAGTCTCCTTGCCTCCATTCTCTCGATAGATGAAATTGTGATGGTGCTGGATCAATGATCTAGATATCCCCTTTGATCAACGACTCGGATCATGTCGCGATTTCACGTTTCGCGAGTTCTCGTGACTCAACCTTTGACTCCTTCGAGTCACGAGACAGCGAAATGTTGATCTCTCACCATGTGTCCTCCTTGACAACGAATAGTCTCGATGATTTCGAAATGATCAATGGCTATGATCTTTTCACGAGTTCTCACTTTGCAAATCCTCACAACTATGCTCTTTGACCTTTCCACTCTGCAAGTCAGCGAAATGTTGATCTCTCACCATGTGTCCTGTCGTGATGGACAGTTCCAATGATTTTGGAATTTCGTGACCTTGTTCCTCCTGTGTATGTTCAAAGATTTAAGGTTAGTTCACTTTACCTTAATAATACGACTGTGATCCATTTTTTCTCAGATCGAACGGTTGAGATCTTTCCTCCTTTGCACTTGCTCCTCGTTGTCTGGACGTTGATCGGATGGTCCAAATATTCCCTCTGAGCTAAATCTTTCTTCAGAATTAGAATATTTTTGAAAGGATTTAAAGGCTTTGACCTTTATCCTTCCTACGAGGCCATTTATTGGATCTCGTTCACTCTTCTTGGAAAGTGCTACGCCTCCTAATCTTGATCTCTCCAAAGATTTCGATCTCCCAAGCACTTCTTTCTTTTCTGGGAAATTTGCCAAACTCAGATCCAAAGATTCTTTAAAATAATCCTTTCTTTCCTTCCTAACGTTCTTCTGGTCTCGTCCTTCGACTTCTTTGTAGAGTCGCTTTGAATCTTCGTCGAATTCCAGGTCTGTGCACTCTTTGCAACAGATCGTTACACAAGATTTGAGCTCTTGTGATGACTGTACACTCCTTGCGACAGCCACTTTACACTTCCTGCAAAGAAAGTCTTACGTTATTTATTCTGAGATTTACGAGTTGAAACAGACCATGTCAACGCACCCCTTGTGGAATGTGAGCACACCTTTCACTGGATCATGAAGAAAAGCGATTTAAATTCATATGCAAGCATTTCAAAGCTACATACATTCGTAGCAAGATTCATTCATTCTTGAAAATATTAAGACAACAATAGAGAAATTGCAAACACTATTCACACCATACATTGGATCAATTTTTCTTTGTTATCTTCGTGCAAAATTAAGAAAATGGTTACAGCTAAAATCAAAGAAACAACTACTACTCTGATTTTCCTACTTGTTCATAATTCTCGTAACCCTTCTTTTGGGTGTATAAGATCTCTCTTTATACAAAAGAAACAAACTAACTATTATCTAATTGTGGTTACATTGAGACTAGGGTTAAGCTCCCAAGTCACGCGTGCTCATTTTGTCTCCACGCATGTGATCTTTCCTCTTTTGTTTTCTATCGCTTCAAAATATTTGCAGTACTGGCTAGCGTTCGAGACTCCAGATTGGCTCCCAGGCGTTGAGTTGTCCTGCCATGTGTACTTGCTGACGATTCTCCTACATCATACTCCCCCTGGAAAAAAAATCATGGACTCTTGTCCATGAGCTCCTGTACCGACTTTCCATGCTTCTGAATATCAGCTTCACTTTTGCAACTGGAATCTTCTATTGGGTGTCCCTTCCACTTGACCAGATATTCAAAATAGGTCTTCCTCTTGGTCTTCTTACCAATCCTCTGATCAACAATATTTTCCATCTGTGGTTTTTCTACTATAGGAATTTGTTTCTCCCACTAAATCTTCCCTTGATCTATTGATCCCTTTGTGTCATCCTTCATGTAAGGATACAAGTCTGAGATGTTGAATATGGGTGATATGTCCACATCATCTGGAAGCTCAATCTCATAGGCGTTTGCATCAAACTTCCTCAAGATCTTACATGGTCCTATATTCTTCATATTTATCTTGTTATATGTCCCCCTAGGGAACCTTTCCTTCTTGAGATGTGCTAGAACCTGATCTCCTATTTAAAATTTGAGTTCTTGGTGATGTTGATCATCTCTACATTTGTACTCTTGGCTACAATTCTGCAACTGCCCCCTGATCTGGCTATGGAGCTTCTGCATTTTTGCAGCAAAATCTTTTGCTCTAGCACTTCTAATCTCATTTTGTCCCAAGTCTATCAACTAAGATACTCCTTTGGGTCTCATTCCATACAATATTTGGAACGGTCTCTTCCCAGTGCTCATGTTTGGTGAGTCATTGTATGCAAATTATTCTTGTGGCAGAATCTGATCCCATCGATTATAGTGCTCAATGACCAAACTCCTCAATAAGTTTCCCAAACTTTTGTTTACCACCTCAGTATGTCCATCTATCTGAGGGTGATAAAATGAGTTGAAGGAAAAATCTGTCCCCAACATTTTCCACAGTGTTCTCCAAAAATGATCAACAAATTTCGTTTCTCTATCCAAGACAATGCTTCTGGGTAGGTCGTGAAGTCTCAAAACTTCCTTGAAAAATAGGTTTGCAACATGTTTTGCATCACTGGTCTTCTGACATGGGATAAATTGTGCCATCTTTGAAAATCTATCCACCACCACAAATATGGAATCGCATTCTCTTTGTGTTCTTGGCAGTCCCAACACAAAATCCATGCTTATTGCATCCCAAGGCCTCTCTGGTATGTGCAATGGTTGATACAATCCAATGTTTTATCTTTTACCTTTTGTGTGTTGGCATATTCTGCATCTGTTCATGAATTTTATTACATCTGTTCTCATTGTTACACATTATTTTCGTCATCCCTATGACCGTTAATGATGTAAACCTATATGTTTCCTTCAGAGGGGTCAGTGGCCTGAGTTCCTGAAGAGAGAAGAGAGAAGAATTTTTCCTGAGAAAAGAAGTTGCATTTTCCCTTGTAAAAACCCTGTAAAAAAGGAAGTTCGCAGGTTGCTATATAGGCAAGGTGCGAGAATGCCTAATTCTCGTAGGTTGCACCATAGCTAGGGTGCGAGATGTTCACAGGTTGCTCTATAGGCAGGGTGCGAGAATGCCTACACATGGGAAAAACAAGTGTTTTCTCGAATCTTCTAGAAGGAGAAACTTCTATGGTGAGGTGGCATCCGAATGGTTTGGATCTTACTCGCTTTCATGATTTAGTGGGATCATC
>SNQJ01S0075293.1:44147-63945 GCA_010110895.2 Picea sitchensis | reverse complement strand
TGGTGAGGTGGCATCCGAATGGTTTGGATCTTACTCGCTTTCATGATTTAGTGGGATCATCCTAACCTCCTCACCTTATCCTCTTCAAATTATAAAAGGAGAGGAGCTCTCATGGAGAAAGTTAGCTTTGGTTAGCTTGGAGATTTTAGCTTGGTTAGAGTGGTTTTGAGTTTTGCCTTTGTCAAGATAGATTGTGAATACTATCAGATCTGTGCTCTCAGAATTCTCGGAGTGAAAGTGTGTGGGAAACAAAGGACAGTTGGAAGGGACCTTACGACATCAAGGCCATGGTTGTAATCTCTCTTCCACATTTAATATGATACAGTAATATGATTCTTTCCTATAAAGCTTGTTGTGTTTTATTGTATGATTCCTTGATCACATACGTAGGTTTATATTGAGTTTATGCTATTCCTATCACTTTGGTTGGTTGCGTTCTTTTGCAGGATCATCATGGTATGAGCATTGGAATGGAGCTAGGATGGCAATGGTGAGAGGAAGCGACATTTAAATGGTATGTCACTCATCCCTCTTTAGTTAGTAAATTCAATATCTAAAACTTAAGGAAAGCGTCATGTTCTGGTGTGTTTTGTTCTAGATCTAGGTGGATCTAGGGAGATCAGTTAGTGTCTGAACCTACCGATTAGTCCGATAACACTCATACCTAGCCAACAATATGAACTGCTCAACTGCGCAAATGTCTTATCATGGCCAAAATTTCCAGCCAATCCTCCACTATGTTTTTCCTTCAAAAGGTTATCCCTCATTGAGAATTTTGGCATGCACAATTGATTTCCCTTGAACAAAAATCCCTCTTGAATCATATACTCTGTCCATTGGCTCCTATCTCTTAGCACAGGATTCGCGCATGCTTCGTATGCTTCTTTGAAATCTAGATCACCACTGTACATTTCCTCAAGGTGTTCAAACCCTAAGGTCTTTACCTGAAATTAATACAGAGTCAAACATCTCCTGCTCAATGCATCAACAACTTTGTTATCATTCCCAACAATATGTTTTATGAAAGAAGTAAAATTATTCATATACTCAATCCACTTCGCATGCCTCTGATTGAATTTTTCCTGTCTGGTTATCAATTGTAAATCTTGGTTATCGCTATACAAGACAAATTCTTGTGGGACAAGGTAATGTCTCCATTTCTTCAGGGCTTGAATTATGGCATAACAATCTTTGTCATAGGTGGATTATTTTCTCTTAGTCTCATTCAGATTCTTGTTAACGTAAGAAACAGGTCTATTGTCCTGGCTCAAAACTCCTCCAATCACAACGCCACTTGCATCACACCTTATGTAACACCCCCGGCCTCACACCGGTCGGGCATGCCACTCCTCAGACGCTTTACTTTGCTCTCAAACCGTCTTTGTAACATTCCCAGCCTTCAAAGGGCCAGGCTACATGAGGGAACACTTTCATTCTCTCACTGCGGAACATACTATAAAATACCCAGTATTCAACTGAGCTATGCCACATAAACTTTCTCTTCAAACTGCGTGCAATTATAACATATACATACAACACTCTTGTAGAAGATTTATATATAACGTAAACAAAAAATCGTGTTCTGTAATATACGATTTCATACTGAAATAACAGTAAACACAAACATGCAACATATACAGGGAAATACCCATAAACATACAGACAGGTATAATCACGCATATGATAAACTGTAACATAAGCACGTAAATAACACTGCAGCATGTAAATTTATCACATGTTTGGTACTTATCTTGGAAATATTGTCACCAACTGGGTGCAAACCGTCCACGAACCTCCCAGCCTTAGACTACACTGTTCATCACTCTCAAGAGTGAGTCACCCTCGAGCTGGGACTAAACTCCACCCGGGTAAAGGGATTCCTAACCAGGCTAAAGGCTCATAAACAACAAGAAAGAATTTGTCTCAAGTGCTCACTCAACTAACAACCTACAGTCTCTCATTCCCCACATGCTTGTCCCACCCAAGGAAGTGTGCCCCTTCTCTGCTCAATAGTCCCTCTGCTGCCCCACTTCCCTTCTAGGGCTTCAGTAACAGGTCAAACCAGAAGTCTCAGAGAATTGTAGCTGCAGTTTAGCACCTTCAAGAATCAATTCCCCAGCAATTCTCTCACTCAGAGAATTGCTCACGGGCCTGACAACCCGCCTCTTCAATTTCCCACAGGCCTGACAACTCGCTTCTTCAATCCCACTCCCAAGCTAACCAGGTACACCAATAGGAAATGGTTATGGAAACAGGCTCAGATAGAGTGAGATGAATGTCTGAAGGATCACTGACTGCGTGAGTGAAAAATGGTCATGAAATCATTGACTGGACGACTGAATGATGGCAGGAATCATGGGCGAGATCATCATAAGAATGATCATGAGAATGATGGTAAGGATGTTCGTCTGAATGATGGTGAAGGTGTCCAGAGAGCTAAGTCCCCACTATATGTATGCATGTCCCCAACTTGACACCTATCATGTTGTAAGCTACTTTGGTCCACTTGTCCCCAACTTTAGAACTTAGGATAAAATAATTATCCATACTTTATGTTTTAAATAAATATTAATATAATATTCCTTTTTGGCTTTCCCTTTCCCTCACTGGTGAAGTTTAGTCCCCCATCTCTTTTATCGTGGTCGGTCTACACATAGCGATGTATTTTATATTAAACATGAGACATATACAAAATAGGCACGTTGGCCTTTAACATCTAGGTGCACTGGCCTAATTCCAAAACATAAGCATCCCAGCTTATCATAACTGGCTCACCAGCCTATAATACATATCATATACACGAGGTTCGTTGACCCCCATACTGCGCACACTTTAGTTACTGCGCACGGTGTCCGGTTATGTGCACACTTCATCATTTTACTACACAGTACTTGCGCACACTTATGCCATGAAAGGTGCATTACAAAATGATGTCAAAACAACTCACTAGATTAAGTACACTTACATTACATTTATAATTGGGTTTGGCTAAGGGATATTACAATCCCCTCCCCTTATTTATGCACTAGCCTTAGTGCATCATATACCCATATACAACAAGTTTTCATAAATCCTAAAAAAGATGTGGGTATTTTGTCTGCATTGCATCCTCATGCTCCCAAGTAGCGTCCTCAGGACCGTACCAGGTCGATTGGACCTTTACAAGCCCTTTGGCTCAATTCTGGAGCTACTTGATTTTCTGGGCCATAATGTGCACCGGATGCACTTGAAAAGCACCTTCTTGTCCCACCTGAATCACATTCCAATCAATAACATGATTAGCATCACGTATATATTTCTTTAGCAATGATACATGGAATACATTATGAACAGACATAGATGCAGGCAATGCAATCATATAAGCAATTGGGCCAATCCTCTCTAGTATTTCAAATGGCCCACAAAATCTGGCTGGCAACTTGGCGCAGCTCCCCAACTTCAGGGAACTCCTGTTAGCTTTCACCTTCAGGAAAACATGATCACCCACATTGAACTCTTTGTGGGTTATGTTATTATCGGCATAACTTTTCTTCCTATCTTGGGCAGCTTTTAAATTCTGCTTAATTTTTATCATTTGGTCCTCCATCTCCTTGAGAAACTTTGGCCCAACTATTGTTCTATCGGCTGGGTTATCCCAGCTCACTGGAGTATTTCACTTTCTTACGTAAAGTGTTTCAAATGGGCTCATCTTCAACGATGCCTAATACCCATTGTTGTAAGCGAATTCTACCAAGTGTATGTAATCTTCCCATTTCTATGGTTTATCCATCACATACATTCTCAGTATGTCTTCTATCACTCTGTTCACCATCTATGTCTGTCCATCAGACTCAGGATGATAAGATGTACTAAAGTTCAGATTCGTTATGAATCCTTTGAATAGTCCTTTCCATAAATTCGAGGTGAATTTCGGGTCTCTGTCGGACACAATTGTTTTAGGAATTCCGTGCAATCATGCCACTTCCTTCATGAAAATATTAGCAACATCTTCTACCTTGTGAGTAGTTTTCAATGGAATAAAATGGGCAGCTTTTGTAAGCTTGTCCACCAACACCATGATCGAATCATGGAGCTTGCCTGTTCTGGGAAATCCCGTAATAAAATCCATTGTCACCACTTCCCACTTCCATTCAACGATAGGCAAAGGTTGCAACAACCATGTTGGGTGCCTATGATCAACTTTAACTTTCTAGCATTCCATACATATAGTGATGTATTCAGCAATCTCTCTCTTAATTCCTGGCCAAAAGTAATGGCTCTTGATCGCTGCCATGGTTTTCTGATATCCAGGGTGCCTTGCATAAGGAACATTATGCATTTCATGCAAAATGATACGTTTCAAGTCTTGGACATTTGGAACAAAAATTTTGTTCTCGTGCAACAACATTCCATCTATCCCCAAATTATAGTTATCCACCTTTTGTGGTATTTTACTCTTTTGTAGCTTTTCTACCAATTCTCTGTATTGCAGATCTACATTTGAATCTTCCAGAATTTTGCTTTTAATATCAGTCAGATACATGCTAATGGTTGTAGCATGTATTTCATGCACCCTCCTGTTGAGTGCATCAACCACTTTATTCTCTTTCCCCTTGATATGCTTTATATCAAAGTCATATTCACTTAAAAATTCTAACCATATGCTCTGCCTAGCATTTAGATTTGGCTGATCAAATAAATATTTCAGACCATTGTTTTCTATTCTTAGCTCGAACCTTTTTCCCATGAGGTAGTGTCTCGATTTCCTCAAGGCATGCACTATGGCTGCCAACTCCAAATCATGAGTGGCATAATTTCTTTCATGCTCCTTCAACTTCCTTGATTCATAACATATAACAAACCCATTTTAACTGAGGACTCCACCAAGTCCTTCATTACATGCATCTGTGCATACAATGAAGTCTTCATTTGGGTCTGCAATACTTAATATTGGAGCACTTGTCAATAATTGTTTCAAGTGTTGGAAACTCTTTTCGCAAACCAGTGTCCACTGAAACTTCACTCCCTTTCTTTGCAAGGAAGTGATTTGGTGTGCAATCTTTGAGAATCCTTCAATAAATCTTCTATAGTAGCCTGCAAGACCCATGAATGATCTTACCTCTGTCACATTCTTCGGCGTTGACCATTCTCTAATGGCTTATATATTCTCAAGATCCACTTCTATCCCATCCTTTGAAATGATATGCCCCAAACAATGAATTTGTTTCTGATAAAATGAGCACTTGCTCAATTTGGCATAACGTTGATTCTCCCTTAATACTTGCAACACCATCCTCAAATGATGTTCATGATCTTCCTCTGACTTAGAATATATAAGAATGTCATCCAAAAAGACAATGACAAACTTATCTAAATATTCTCGGAAAACACCATTCATTAAGCACATGAAAACAGTTGGTGCATTTGACAACCCAAATGGCACCACTGTGAACTCATAATGACCATACCTTGTCCTGAAGGCAGTCTTGTTGATATCTTCTTCTTTAATCCTTACCTTATGATATCTTGATCTGAGATCTATCTTTGAAAATATCCTTGCATCCTTCAATTGATCAAAGAGATCATCAATCCTTGGCAAAGGATACTTGTTCTTAACAGTCACTTTATTCAACTGTCTGAAGTCAATGCACAATCTTAATGTTCCATCTTTCTTCTTCACAAACAAGACTGGGGCACCCCAAGGTGACACACTTGGGCGTATATAACCCTTCTTCATAAGTTCTTCAAGATGCATTTGCAACTCCTTCAGTTCTGGTGTACTCATTCTGTAAGGATTCTTTGATATTGGCACTGCTCCAGGCATTAGATTTAAAGAGAAATCGATGTCTCTTTTTGGGGGTAGTCCTGGTACTTTCTTGAACATCAAATTCTTCCAGGATTGCATAATCTTCCAAATTTGTCTCCTTATCTTTAGGTGTCTCTTCTATATGAGCTGCAAATATTTGACATCCTTTTCTGTAACATTTCTTCAGCTGCAATGCTGAAATTTCTCTAATTGTTATTGTTCTAGGAATTCCCTGCACTTTCCTTAGTTTCCCTTCCTCATCCAAACAAGTGAATGCTTTGTTATGACAATCCAGGAAACCATTATGTTGTTCCAATCAATCCATACCAATTAGACAGTCATAGGAACCTAAAGGCAAGATGTTCAAATCTGCCTTGGTGTTCAGTCCATTCATGTCCATGAGGCATGACTTAACCATCTCATTAACTTTTCTTTTGCCTCATGTAGCCAGCTGCACCAACCAGGATTTCTCATTCTTGATTCTTGACAAATTAAAACTTTCCACCATCTTTGGGTCTATATAACTATGATTAGCTCCCGAATCAATTAAAATAGCAATGGTTTGGTTGTTGATCATACCTTCCACTTCAATCATGTGGGATTGATACTCTGCTTTCTTGTTATCCAGGGCAGCATAGATCCTTGGCACATATATGCCCATGTCCTCCACTGTTTCATCTTGTTGTACATTGTGAACATCCCTTCCTTTTTCACTTCTGTGAGCACAATCTCTGAACCTAGGATCTCCTTTACAACCCCAACATTGAATAGGTGGTTGTCTTGGCCCTTGAATCACTATGCCAATCGTTTTGGTTTCTTTAGGTGTTTGTTGTCCCTGTGGATTATTTATGAAGAATGGTGGCTTAGCTCCCTTCTTCCTCTGATCCATCTTGAATTTCTTTTTGTCTTCCCAAGCCTTTTGGAAAAATGGCCTTGCTTTCTGCTGATCATATAGGCATTTAGCTCACCTTATGGTCTCTTCCAATGTCTTGGGTTCATCATACTATATTTTGTCACTAATGAATGATGGCAATCCACTCAAATACCTTTGAATTTTGACTGTCTCATCCTTGATGAATGAGACATACTTCAGAAGTTCTAGAAATCTTCTCTCATATTCATCTATGGTCATACTTCCAAGCTTGAGTTCAAAGAACTCTTTCATTTTCTTGTCGGAGTATCTCTTAGTCAAGTATTTCTTCTCTAAATAATTCTTGAATTCCTTCCAAGTAACACTTTTCTCTTTAATGTGTTGCACCTGCACAAGTTGATCCCACCACATGGATGCCTTTCCTTTGAGTTGATAAATAACAATTCTACCCTCTGCATGAGAATAATAATTATGCAATTTAAAATACTTTCTCATGCCCAACAACCATGTTTTTGCATCTTCATCTTTCTTGTGCTCACCATCAAATGTAGGAGGTTTGATTTTGTTCATTTCTTCTCATAGCTCATCCACCCCAGACCTCTTATGCCTTCTGATAGGGGATGGACTTGAGTTGCTACTTGTTCTCTTATTGGAATTCCTTTGGGAATGATGGTGGTGTCTGCTAACACTTCTTGCTTTTCTTTTCTCATCTGAAGGCTTGTGACTTCCATATTTGCTTGAGCCACTCTCCTTAACCAATTTATTTTATATTATATTCAAGCCCTCCAATAACCTCATGTTGAATTCATCCTGCTACTCCTTGGCTCTCATAAGCCTTTCATTATTAGCCTTATGGATTTGGACATCCTTCTGCAAATTTTTAATTGTCTCTGCCATATTCATGTTTTCATTCCTTTCTTCTCCATGCCCATTGGAGTTTTTTCCTTCAATGCCCAAATGGACATCCATCCCTCTATTCTCATCTGGCTTACTGGAATTCTCCTGTGCCTCTTCCATTCTTATGGACTCTGCACTGATCTGATCTGATCTAGTTGTTGTTAATTCTGCAAAATGTGCAGCCATCCAAATTTATCAGGTTAACAATTCAACAATTCATGAAAAAATATGAACCATTTTGGTTCCATATATACATCAGAATTATCTCTCCTGATTTCCTGGTGTTATCACCATGACAATTCTAGATAAGACCCAGGTATTGAGAACATAGACGAGTGGTGCCTTCAGAGTTACATCTAGGCAGAAAGGCGGTTTGCCAAAACCACTTTCGCCAAGACGTGGTATCACGTGTTTCAAAATGTCAAACTACCACTCGTGGAATGGGCGACGGCTAGTCAAATCACCCTATTTCACTCGTTCGGTAATTCACAGTTGTATGACGTCAGCTGAACGCCGCCATATAACGAACTCAAAAGCTAATCATTTGAAATGGATTAGCTGAGCATGGAAATCCAACGCACTTGTGCGTAGTCTGTATGTGCTTCATAATTGGGATTCTACAACTACCAATCCTCAAGTATGGAGACATCATTTTATCGATAAACAGAGACATCTCCAAATTGCTCGAATTTCTGCTCTCTGTAAAATCATTTTGGTATCCACAAACTGAGGTACATGGACCAGGCTAAATCCAGTGAGGCTGGTTATTCGGGTAACATGCTAGACTTTCCTACGAATAAGGAGGAAAGGGTAGTCGTGCATATACTAGCGACTAAGTTTCGCACAAAAACTGCCACTGACTCTACATTGGAAGCCAGGCTGAATCCCATTATGAAGGATTTAATCATCAACAAACCAGCTACTAAGAAGAAAAGGAGAAAGCTGCAGAAGAAGGAAACCATAGTTGAAACGGTTGAAAGTGTTGGAGAGAATCAACCGGTCTGGTTGGATTCTTTAAAGGAGGAGATCGCTAAGCTGAAATGAGTCCTCAACTAACATTAGGTGTATTTCAGCGAATTTTGGAACAGTGGGGGTAGCAGAGGTAAGGGACTCTAGAGATGATAGGTATGTTCTTAAACTGTCCTTTTATAATATGATCACTGTTATCATTCCCTTTTTTTGTAATTTTGGGATTAATACGATTATATAATGCAAAAGCGGACTTTGGACTGTTTATTACAAGATTCTAACTAGTGGTGTTATGAGTCTTGTTTTCTTTCAATGTATGTTTTTATTGTAAGCTTATGTTTCACTTCCATCTGTATGAATCGGAGGAATATAAAGCTCGAAATTCTTCCCTAAAATGCTCTCGACTTAACAATTTAGATTATATTTATTTCTTCACAACCAACTCTGAATTCATTTTAAATAATGCTCTGATGTGGTTGTGTGTTTCTTTTTCCTCTAATATCATGCAATTTTTCTATTAACTCAGACTCATCGCCTTCCAAATCAACTTCTCGTGCACAAAAATTCAACCTGTACACCCATATTCATCATGCACATCAACACTACAAGGTAAATCGTGCTTCTGCGCATCTATATCCCCTATGCATTTCTTCTCCGTCGCGTCACTATCTTGCACGCACTACTTTTGCGTTGTGCGCCAATATCCACTACGCTTAGTTTTGGTATTGCGCACAGATATTCCACATGTATTTCACCCTATTCATTGCACCATTTCGAAGCTCAATATGCCTCACCATGCAAAATAATCTATGTGCACCATTGACTACACTGTCGCGAGATAACTTATACTCATACTATGCGCGCACCAACCAACTCCTTTGTATTTTGCAATGTTGCGCACTCCACGTGCACATTACTATTTGTGTGCTCACAGCGCAATGCTAAATTCAGCACGTGCATATGCACACAATACTCTTCCGCGCGGCACCACAATTTACCGTGCACACCTGCACACCAACATTTTTCGTTCGGTGCCAAAATTTTCCTTGGACGCTCTGTGACTTGAAAATTTGGCCACTTCGAAATTTATCTTCTGTGAATATTCGCTTCGACCGAACCTTTCTGGCCCATCCAGGCTCAGTGTTGGAGCTGAAGCTCTGATACCATACTGTAACATCCCCGGCCTCACACCGGTCGGGCATGCCACTCCTCAGACGCTTTAATTAGCTCTAAAATCATCTTTGTAACATTCCCATCCTTCGAAGGGCCAGGCTACACGAGGGAACACTTTCGTTCTCTCACTGCGGAACATACTGTAACATACCCAGTATTCAACTGAGTTATGCCACATAAACTTTCTCTTCAAACTGCATGCAATTATAACATATACATACAACACTCTTGCGGAATATTTACATATAACGTAAAACAACAATCACGTTCTGTAATATACGATTTCATACTGAAATAACAGTAAACACAAACATGCATCATATACAGGGAAATACCCATAAACATATAGACAGTTATAATCACACATGATAAACTGTAACATAAGCACGTAAATAACACTGCAGCATGTAAATTTATCACACGTTTGGTACTTATCTTGGAAATATTGTCACCAACTGTGTGCAGACCGTCCACGAACCTCCCAGCCTTAGATTACACTATTCATCACTCTCAACAGTGAGTCACCCCTGAGATGGGACTAAACTCCACCTGGGTAAAGGGATTCCTAACTAGGCTAAAGGCTCATAGACAACAGAAAAGACTATGTCTCAGGTGCTCACTCAACTAACAACCTATAGTATCTCATTCCCCACATGCCTATCCCACCCAAGGAAGTGTGCCCCTTCTCTACTCAACAGTCCCTCAGCTGACCCACTTCCCTTCCAGGGATTCAACAACAAGCTGGACCGGAAGTCTCATAGCACTGTAGTTTCAGTTTAGCACCTTCAGGAATCAATTCCCCAACAATTCTCTCACTCAAAGAATTTCTCACGGGCCTGACAACCCACCTCTTCAATTTCCCACAGGCCTGACAACCCGCTTCTTCAATCCCTCTCCTAATCTAACCAGGTACACCAATAGGAAATGGTTATGGAAACAGGCTCAGATAGAGTGATATGAATGTATGAAGGATCATTGACTGCGTGAGTGAAAAATGGTCATGAAATCATTGACTGGATGACTGAATGATGGCAGGAATCATGGGCGAGATCATCATAAGAATGATCATGAGAATGATGGTAAGGATGTTCATCTGAATGATGGTGAAGGTGTCCAGAGAGCTAAGTCCCTACGATATGTATGCATGTCCCCAACTTGACACTTGTCATGTTGGAAGCTACTTTGGTCCACTTGTCCCCAACTTTAGAACTTAGGATAAAAGAATTATCCATACTTTATGTTTTAAAGAAATATTAATATAATATTCCTTTTTGGCTTTCCCTTTCCCTAACTGGTGAAGTTTAGTCCCCCATCTCTTTTATCGTGGTCAGTCTGCGCGCAGCGATGTATTTTATATTAATCATGAGACATATACAAAATAGGCGTGTTGGCCTTTAACATCTAGGCACACTGGCCTAATTCCAAAACATAAGCATCTCAGCTTATCATAACTGGCTCACCAACCTATAATACATATCATATACACGAGGTTCACTGACCCCCATATTGCGCGCACTTTAGTTACTGCACGCGGTGTCCGGTTATGATCACACTTCATCATTTTACTACGCAGTACTTGCGCGCACTTATGCCATGAAAGGTGCATTACAACATGATTTTAAAACAACTCACCAGCTTAAGTACACTTACATTACATTTACAATTGGGTTCGACCGAGGGATATTACACCTTACCTGAAATGTCTTCTCAAAATTTGGCAAGACCAGAATTGGTCGCTCCGTTACTTTCTCCTTTAGTGTATTGAATCTTTTCTCTACCTCCTCTGTCCATTTAAAAGACTTGTGCCTTTTCTTCATGGTATCCATCATTGCTGCACAAATTCCACTGAAATCTCTGATGAACTTCCTATAGAAATTCGCTAATCCATGGAATCTTCTTACCTCAAACATGCTCCTTGGTGATGGCTATTCTTTGATTGCTTTCACCTTCCCCGGATCCATCTTTAGTTCATTTGAAGAGATCACAAAACCCAAGTAAATGAGTTTTGTATTCATAAAATAGGACTTCTTGAGGTTTATCAACATCTTATCCTGTTGTAGTCTCCTCATCACCAGTGTCAGGTGCCTTAAATGCTCCTCTTTAGTCTTGCTAAAGATTGGTATATCATCTAGATACACCACCATGAACTTGCCAATGAAATCTTTTAGTATTTCATTCATCAAGCTCATAAAAGTACTTGGGGAATTGGTTAATCCAAATGGCATAACAAGCCACTCATACAAACCTTCATTTGTCTTAAAGGTTGTCTTCCACTCATCACCTTCTCTCATTCTGATCTAGTGATATCCACTTTTCAAATCTATCTTAGAAAAGAAATTTTCCCCACTTAAATAGTCCATCAAATCATCTATTCTTGGCAAAGGGACTCTATACTTGATATTGATCTTGTTGATGTCTCTCAAGTCTATACACATTCTCCATCCTCCATATTTCTTTGGACTCAACATAGTTGGTACTGCACATGGGCTCAATCTCTCTCTGACCAAACCCTTTTCTAACAATTCATGGACCTGGTTCTTTACCTCCTCATTCTCTCGAGTCATCAATCTATATGTCACTTTGTTTGGCAGACTTACTCCTAGTATCAAATCAATCTGATGGTTGATACTTCTGATGGGTGGAAATGAGTTTGGCAGCTCATCCACCACTATGTCAGTGAATTTTTCCAGCAATTCCTGAACTTCTTCAGGCAAATCATCCATCGAAGTACTTGTAAGGATAACTCTGGGTTTCCTCACCACATCAAACTGCATCTCATGTTCTTTTTTTACTTATTTCAGGAGTTCCTTCCCACTCATGAGAAGTATGCTTGTGTTGGATTCCTATTTCACTTTCTTCTCCTCTATTGGCAACAACATGTTTGTTCTACCATTCTTCTCCAAGGTGTATGTATTCTTTCTCCCATCATGAATGAAATTCCTGTCAAACTGTCATGTTATTCCCAACAAAATATGGCATACACCCATGGGAATTACATCACACACAATTTCATCTATTTATCCTCCTATCTTAAATTCAACCAGGCATTGTTTAGTAACCATTACCTGGTGTCCTTTCTACAACCATGAGACTTTATATGGCTCTGGGTGTGCATTTGTCTCTAGCTCCAATTTCTCCACCATCTTCTTGGATACTAAGTTATCAGTGCTCCCACTGTCAATTATCACCTTGCAAACTCTGTCTTTAGTATTGCAAGTTGTCCTGAATAGACTGTTCCTCTGTACTATCTTTTTAACTTTTGCCTCTGGTTTTAAGAGAACCTTTCTCATCATCAGGGATGTTCCATCCTCTACTCCCGCTGCTTCAACATTCTCTCTTTGTGCTTCTGAAATGTGAGCTTCTCCTCCTTCTTTCTTTTTATCGGGGCATTCCCAAGACATGTGCCCTATCTTTCCACAGGCATAACATCTTATTCCTCCTTTGCCTCTTCCTCTAGAAGAGTTTCTTCCACCAACCTGTCTTCCTTGGGAACTTCCTCCTCTTTCTGAGTGACTGTGTGGAGTTCCAACCTCGTCTTTGGAATTATGTGCCTTGTCATGGGAAACTCCCTTGCCTTTGTTCAGGATAAGATTTTACCTCTACCTCATTGGCTTTGTTTTCTAGCCAACTTATCTTTTGCCTTCAGCGCAAATTGATAAGCATCCTCCACTGTCCTTACCGACATCATGTTGAGCTCATATTGGATTTTGTACCTTAGGCCATTCATATACCTGGCAAATTTTTCATTGTCCAACTCTGATGTTCAGCTTGTAGAACTCCTCTATGTATTCTTTGACTGTCATACCCTTCTATCTCAGGTTTTGCAGCTTCCTGAATAGATTGATCTGATAATCTTTGGGCATGAATTTAGCCTTCAGCTTGGCTACCATTCTATCCCAATTCTTTATCTTATGTTTTCCTTTACTTCACCTCTCAGCCTGCAGTTCATCCCACCACAGTGTTGTGTGTCCTTTAAGCCTGTTGACAGCATGTCTCACCCTTTTCTCCCCATCAACATCTTCATAATCGAAATATTTGTCCATGGATATTATCCAATCCAACAGTTCTTCAGCATCCAAATTGCCTTCATACATTGGAACCTCTATATTGGCTCTAACTCCCATTCTAACAAATTCTCTTAGCAAGCGTTCTTCGGAAACGTGTTCCCCTACAGCTTCTTCAACTTCTATATCTTCGCTCTCTGCGTCACTAACGTCTCTAGTATCAGGTGCTCTTCTCTGAGCGGCTTCCATCGCTTCCATCCTTGCACGAAGCTCTCGCATCTTTCTTTCTATAACACGATTGGATAAAGGTGGCTCCCCTCGTCTCCTTGGTGGCATTGTGTTGACCATCTCTCACACACAGAATACAATGTCGAGTTCATTTTCTCCTTCGCCTGAAATCTATAGACGAAAATCAGCTCTGATACAACTTGATGCAGAGCCCCCTTCTCTCCTAAGGACTGTGCGACCTCCCAGTCTAGGATCGATCAAGAAACTAAGTCTGATTGACTCTTTGGCCCTCAAGAACCTCAAATCAACTTAAGAGGCCCTTTTTTCTGTAAAGATCAAGTTATATGGAACCCGCAGCTTTCTTCTTAATGCCTTTAAGCTTCAGCATATTTAGACGCTAGCTCTCCTGGTCAAACCCCTCCCTTTATGTGACTAAGGCTGTGAACAGTCACCTAATCGAAAGGCGCGTCACGACTTCGTGTATCGGACCTTTGCATGCAAGCCACTCTGACTCTCTTGACTTCTAAAATCCTGACAGGAGCCTAGCGCATGCTAGCCCCTTTATTACCCTTCACCAATGTGGCCCTTCGTTATGATCGTGGGCCAATATTTCGAGCACTTCACGATTTCGCGTTTCGTGATTTCGCGATTTCATGTCTCGTGAGTTCACACTTCACGAGTTGTCTCCCTAGATGCTCAACAGTCTAGTTATGTTCTCGAACCGACGGCTCAGATCAAATCTTCGTGGTTTCAGGTTTCGCGAGTTCTCAGAACTCTTACCTCTGATTTCCCGAGTTGCGAAGTCCCGACAAAACTAGATCTACAGTTCAAATCCCTCCTTCGATCAATGACTGTGATATTTTTTCGATTTTGTGATTCATGAATTTGGAGTCTCCTTCCTCCGTTCTCCCTATAGCCGAAATTGAGATGGTGTTGGATCAACAGTCTAGATCTACCCTTTGATCAACAGCTCAGATCATGTCGTAATTTTGTGTTTCACGAGTTCTCGTGAATCAACCTTTGACTCCTTCGAGTCATGAGTCAACGAAATGTTGATCTCTTTCCATGTGTCCTCCTTGACAATGGACGGTCTCGATGATTTTGGAACGATCAATGGCTGTGATCTTTTCGCGATTTCACATTTTGTGAATCCTCACAACTTTTCTCTTTGACCTTTCACTCTGCGAGTCACCGAAATGTTGATATCTCGCCACGTGTCCTGTCGTGATGGACGGTTCCGATGATTTTGTAATTTTGTGACCTTGTTCCTCCTGTGTACATTCAAATATTTAAGGTTAGTGCACTTTACCTTGATTAGACGGCTACGATATGTTTTCACTCAGATCGAACGGTTGAGATCTTTCCTCCTCTGCACTTGCTCCTCATTGTTTGTATGTTGATCAAATGGTCCAGATCTTCCCTCTGAGCTAAAGCTTTCTTCAGACTTAGAATATTTTTGAAAGGATTTAAAGGCTTTGACCTTTATCCTTCCTGCGAGTCCATTTCTTGGATATCGTTCCTGCTTTTTGGAAAGTGATACTCCTCCTTAGCTTGATCTCTCCAAAGATTTCGATCTACCAAGCACTTCTTGCTTTTCTGGGAAATTCGTCAAACTCAGATCCAAAGATTCTTGAAAATAATCCTTTCTCACCTTCTTGGCATTCTTCCACTCTCATCCTTCAACTTCTTTGTGGAGTCACTTCAACTCTTCGTCAAATTCCAGGTCTCTGCACTCTTTGCAACAGATCTTTACACAAGATTCAAGTTCTTGCGACGATTGTACACTCCTTGCGACAACCTATTTACACTTCCTGCAAAGAAAGTATCTTTACACTTTTTGCAAAGAAAGTCTTACACTATTTCTTCTGAGCTTTACGAGTCGAAACAGACCCTATCAACACACCCCTTGCAGACTTTATGCACACCTTGCAGCAGCTCACGAAGAAAAGAAATTTAAATTCTTATGAAATCATTTCAAAGCTACATACACTCGTAGCAAGATTCATTCATTCTTGAAAATATTAAGACAACAACAAAGAAATTGCAAACACTATTCACACCATACATTGGATCAATTTTTCTCTATTATCTTCATTCAAAATCAAGAAAATGGTTATAGATAAAATCAAAGCAACAACTACTACTCTGAGATTCCTACTTGCTCATAATTCTTGTAACCCTTCTTTTGGGCGTACAAGATATTTATTTATACAAAAGAAACAAACTAACTGCTATCTAATTGTGGTTACATTGAGACTAGGGTTAAGCTCCCAAGTCACGCGTGCTCATTTTGTATCCACACGTGTGATCTTTCCTCTTTTGTTTTCTATCACTTCAAAATATTTGCAGTACTGGCTAGAGTTCGAGACTCTGGATTGGTTCTCAGGCGTTGAGTTGTCCTGTCACGTGTACTTGTTGATGATGCTCCTGCATCACATGGGCTACCACATGGCACCCCTATATTGCTTTAATGTTTATAAAAAATTTGTTTGAGGTACGTGGGGGTCAAACCCATGACCTCTATGGGTGGCCAAGACTTCACGTAGGCCGGGCTACTAGCCCGCCTACCTAGTAGTTCTTAACCCTTGAGCGCAAAAATTATATTTAAGTTTAAATGAAATATATGTCGGGCAGAGTAAGGGTTGGGGCCTAGCCCCAACCTCGATGGAAAAATTCCATACAACCTCGTTGATGTGTCCGCTCCTTTATGTTCGTGCGGGAACCGTTCCAAAAATCCTTGGCCTTGGTCGTGTGGAATATCCATATGTCCACTCCCATGTATAACAGTTGGTGCGGAAATATGGCATTAGATCCTAGTCAGTCAGGCTAGCCCACCGACCAAGGGTGTGACCTTGAGCTGGAAAACGAGGGTCCTAATGGTATTGGTGCATGGAGGATGTAGCCCACGGCCATATGGCCTAGACATGTAACCAAGAGCAGAAATCTAGGGGGTCAGTGCACCAACATCCTATCCCTTGGACACTTGGATGCGCACAGGTGACCAGGATCCCTAAGAAAGGGGGGGTTTCCCTTAATATTTTCCCAAAAGTGGATTTTATACTATATTATATGGTTTTTTATTGATTTTTGGCCTGATATTGGGAGATTTTGGTCATTTTTGGAGGATCTTGGGTCCTTTTTTAGGCAAGATCTTGGGGAGAAGTTGGGAGGTTGTTACCCACATCAGGCCTATATAAACCAGAGGCTCTTGAAGCCATGGGAAAGGTTCATAACAGGTACATGTTCAATATTTTCCAAGCAAGTCCATTTTTATGCAGGGAAGCCATTGAGGAGAGAACCTTTGCGGGCCATTTCTAGGATCTTTGTTCATCCGTTTTCAGTGTCATTAGTTTTGTTGGGTTCTTGAGATCTGGTAGAATAAGACCATATCAGTTTGTAACCTTTTTTGCACTATTGTGATGTACTTTTAAATATTTTAACAGAAATAAGAATGCCTCACCCACTGAGACAAAGGCCCGAAGACGTAGGCGAGATTGTTGAACTCTATTATCAACTTATCTTGTTATGGTTTGTTGTTCTTCATGTTTATGTTTAGATATGTAGATTGTTTTATGTTTGTCATGTTTCATTGATAATTCTTCCTATTTCATTAGTTTCCTAAATGGTAATTTAACTTAGCAAAATAACTCAACCATTGTCATTTAAAAGATCTTTTCGGATCAATGTGTTACGGCCTTTTTGTACATTGAATAAAGGGTATTGAAGAGGAATATTTTGTTTCGATACTCCAATTTTGGAGTATTAAAACAACTCTTCTCCATTGGACTCTTAATACCTTCCTTCGAACATCAATCAATAGTCACCATGTGTTACCTCCAGATTCATCAATCTGGATAACCCCGACTTAATCTCCATCGTTGGTCTAGTCCTAGTTCAGGCCTAGTTTTCCTTTATCTGGTGCACCCCTTCTCGACCCTGAATAATCCAAAAACGGTTGATTTACCCTGCTATCGAATGGTTGAGATTTAATCTTGTTTCCACCCACGATCGAATGACTGTAAATGCTCCCAAAATTCATTCATATCCCTAATCAATGGTCATGATCACTTGAATTCTTTTGCATAGGATTTCTCTACCTATGGAAATTTATTTCAGCTTCACTTGAATTTGTTAACTCCTAAAATTTGTATCAGTGCACTCCTTTATTATTTGTCTATACACGATCATAATACTCTACTTCTCCTTATATTTTTCCTTGACCTTTCCAAAGGTATTAATGATACATGTTTTGATTATGTGTGTGGATCTTCTGGGTGTTCTGATGATTCGGTATTTTCACAAGAACTACATCAACAGAAAGGATTCTTCATTGATTATTTTGGAGTTTATTGTGGGAATTTCAATCCCGATGGAACTTCTGCAATACGCTCTCCCTTATGAGATTGCCTTCATCAATTCCAAAGACCTTAACATTGCAAGATCTAATTTTGTGTGTGTATTATTTGTAGAATATCCATGTTATATCTCATGATCTTTAGGAACATAGGATCACTATTGATCCTATCGTGATCAACAGTGATCACAAATTGCTTCTTCCCCAAGGTGATCTTCCTCTGCCCGAAGGTGATCTTCCTTTTCCTCTGGTTATTGTACATGTTTGACTCATGTTTCGATCAATGACAATACACAATAAATAATGCCAACAAAGTAGATCGGTGCTTCCCAACAACAATCATCGGATTGGGAGGGCCCCCCAATCCTAGTGATATGATTCTCACTTGTATTTTTCCATTTATGTTTGTTATTGTTTTTTTTTTCTAGTTTACATTTGGTTCAATTATGTGTTATTATTTTATGTTGAGTGAAGTGTGTGTATTGTCATTGGAATTCAAATAATCTCCTTTTAAATTAGAACACCCACTTTTCCATTGCAAACACCTCTTCTTCCACATATTAAATCTATGTTTAAACACCTCTTCTCACACACATTACATCTATGTTTTAAACCCATACTCTATTTTCATCATTGTATGTAATCCCAACCATTTATATAAGTGTTTTTCCTATTAAATAGATCATTCTTATTAAATAGATCATTTACTTCTGAGTATATTCATAGAATACAAAGCATGTTGTTTCCTTACATATATTTCATTCCATTAGTTCTTAATTAAATCCAAAGTCACAAGAAAATAAATCGCCTTTCATTCTTATTCATATTTTTTTGGGGGTGCATTCTTTTGAGGCCAATCTATGAGTTTATACATTTCCATTGTGTGCCTTTGATTCAATTACTTTGATTTCATGAGTGTGATTTCTTGCTTATTCCATTGAGTTCCTCGTGTTGTACTTTTCTGAGTTCAGTCATTTCTAGAACTTGATTTCATTTAAATTTGAAGTTTTTTTTATGCCTAGATCACTTTAGTATTAAAACCTCTAAATACTCATGACCTAATAAGCTATATAAGAAAAACCACATGAACATTGTGGGTAATAAAATATTGTGGTTTGAAACCCAATAAGCATTAGATTCCCACAGTCCAATGACAAGTTATAGTCCTTAGTGTTAGTTCTTTCCATCATTTCATAGATAGGATAGGATAGGATTTGATCTTGCACATACAGTGTTAGCATCTTGAAGTTTATGAACACCAGAATGACAATTTCATGTCAAGTATTTATGCAAATAAATAACCCAACAGACTTCACGAATTATCATCTATAATTATTTCTCCTCAATTACAACAATTTCCCTTCACACAATATGAATTCCACATATCTTTCTATAATTTAATCACAACCATATTACAGAAGCTTAGGCTTAGAGAAAAAAATCTAGGTAGAATGAATTTAAAATCCACCTTTCCTACCCAAAAATTAGGAATTATGTTTGCATGCATGGGAGATACC
>SNQJ01S0075293.1:20576-33127 GCA_010110895.2 Picea sitchensis | reverse complement strand
AGGTGGAACAATAGTCGTAACTACCTCTGGTATTCTGTAGGGATGACCCCCCAAAGTAACAATGACACTATGGGGTTGAGATTCATAAACAGCATGGTGCTTCCACATATATGGTTGGCCCAAGAGAACATCACAGACATCCAATGGGGAAATATCACATAATACCTCATCCTTGAAGGGCTGGATGCCATATGACAATTGGCATTGATGGCTGACATGAAGATCTTGTCCTTGGTGAAGCCACCCGATGTTGTATGGCTGTGGGTGTGGTGTTGTCGACAATCCTAATTGTTTGGTGACCTCTGTTGAGATGAGGTTCTTCTGGATTTCGCTATCAAAAATAAAATGCAGTGGGGTCCCCTTTACCCACATCTGTGAATGAAAAAAGAGCTCCCCCTCTTCGGGATATGTTGGTTCTTCTGGTTGAATTGCTACGATTGCAACAATAGCAATGGGGTCTGCGTCAATGATCTATCCTTTACCAGTATTT
The DNA here is from genome assembly GCA_010110895.2 of Picea sitchensis. Classification (NCBI taxonomy): domain Eukaryota; kingdom Viridiplantae; phylum Streptophyta; class Pinopsida; order Pinales; family Pinaceae; genus Picea; species Picea sitchensis. The sequence goes on along the minus strand of SNQJ01S0075293.1, from coordinate 32,637 downwards.
TCATAATCGGATTCTGAATCAGGGTTTGACTCCTTGTATTTGATCTCAGCCACCAATGACTTTGTTGAGCGACATTCATCGGTGTTGTGCCAGGGGATTTTATGGAAATCGCACCATTTTCCGGTGTCCTTCTTTGTCTTCCCGTGACCCTTCTTTTCCTGAGTCTTGGACTGGTTTTCGGGAGACTATTTGTTAGGGTTGTCTTTGTCATACTTTGGTTGTTTTGGATTTACAGATTTGAAATCTCGTTTGTTCTGGTTCTTAAATTTCTGCTCAATTTTAACAGCATATCGATAAGCAGCACTAAGTGATGAGATGTCTAGAAAATCCATTTCAGTCTGGATGTATCTGTGTAGAGCCCCACGGTATTTCAGAACCAAATGTCTCTCGGAGTCTTTGATACCCAGCTTGGTGCGCAAGGTATGGAATGTATTGGTGAAATCTGGAACTGCTTGGCCCCTCTCTTGTCGCAGTGTGGTCCATCTCATGTACTAGTCCTCATAGTTTCCAACAGGGTAATACTATTCCTTTACCGCACCCACAAAAAAATCCCAAGTGGGATTGACCCCATATATTTCAAACTCATCTGTGGAACTCTGCTCCCAATAAGTTTCCCACCAATGTTCGACATGGGGGAGAGCTTTAAGGAGTGCGAAGGTGATCTTTTCTTTGTCGAAAAATTTGTGAACAGAGAAATAACCTTCTAGCAAATTTAACCATTTGTCTAGGGCTTCTGCATCTATCTGTCCTTCAAATACAGTAATATCAAAATTAAATTGTACCTTCAAATTGATCCAGGTGGATATCGGTGGCCACCCACCTTTTCAGAGGTAATCGAGGAAGATTTAATTGGAATAGGGGCCCAAGAAGGCCAAGATTCTCCATTCACTTTGATGTTGACTCGCAAGAGTTAGGTCATCTATTTCAGGCTGGGTTTTTCAATTGGATTGGGAAAGGAATGGTCCAACCTAGGCCTAAAAGGCCTCCCTTCCAATCTCCACAATCCCCTGGTATTCTCGTGCCCCCTCACGTCTCATTGCAACCTAAGGTTCCTGAAAACGACAGATGGCAAGAGATTGTCCACCCGACAGCCTCCCAACATCGTGTCTGTCCCAATTTGTCTTTACTTGCTCCCCCACCCATCAATCAGATTGTCCAAGTTTCCCCTGTCCACTCACCAGTTCAGTCCTCACATGCTAGCAAAAGGTTGAAAATTGAGGCCCACNTTTGTGAACAGAGAAATAACCTTCTAGCAAATTTAACCATTTGTCTAGGGCTTCTGCATCTATCTGTCCTTCAAATACAGTAATATCAAAATTAAATTGTACCTTCAAATTGATCCAGGTGGATATCGGTGGCCACCCACCTTTTCAGAGGTAATCGAGGAAGATTTAATTGGAATAGGGGCCCAAGAAGGCCAAGATTCTCCATTCACTTTGATGTTGACTCGCAAGAGTTAGGTCATCTATTTCAGGCTGGGTTTTTCAATTGGATTGGGAAAGGAATGGTCCAACCTAGGCCTAAAAGGCCTCCCTTCCAATCTCCACAATCCCCTGGTATTCTCGTGCCCCCTCACGTCTCATTGCAACCTAAGGTTCCTGAAAACGACAGATGGCAAGAGATTGTCCACCCGACAGCCTCCCAACATCGTGTCTGTCCCAATTTGTCTTTACTTGCTCCCCCACCCATCAATCAGATTGTCCAAGTTTCCCCTGTCCACTCACCAGTTCAGTCCTCACATGCTAGCAAAAGGTTGAAAATTGAGGCCCACCATGCCCCTGACAAAGGAAAATCCACTTCTACCCATTCCTCACCCTCCAATGGCTCTGATAAATCTGTGTCCTCCCGGATGCATTTGAGGGACGATTGTTCTCATGTGATCAGCGAGATTAGGCCTAAAGGATTAGCACAGCCAAAGGCAAATTCAGAGAGATAAAAAGGTGACAATAACAACAAGGGAAAGATTGCATCTCAGAGTGGAAAATATGGATTTTAAATTTTATTTTATTTATTGTTGATAACAATTGACTTCAGAAGTTTTAGATAGCATGTTTTTTTTGGATATATGAGTAATATATTTTTGAAATAATTTCAAATATCAAGGAGATAAATTTTTGAACATGAACGTGGTGATGGGAGTCACAAGGAGGGATGTTTTGTTTAATTGACTAGTTATGTTATGATTGTTAAGAGATAAAGGGGAATCACAAGGGGTCCCACCTGCTAGTTATTATTTATTTAAAACCCTTATTATGATTTATTACTTTTCCTCCTAACTAAAAAGTTGGTTGAGTTTTTTGTTAACTTAACTAATGAAGTATTTCAACTACTTCAACCAATTCTAATTTTCTTAAAGGCAAAAGGAAAGGGAGGAAAAAGAGGGGGAATAGAAGGAGAAGCATACTAAGGTTTTCTCTTTGAGTTTGTGTTGAGATAGTTAAATTTTCATTCATTCCTTAATTGATCATAAGCCTGATTTTTTTTTATGATAGCAGGGTCTTATTGTAGACAGCAAGATTCAGGGATGAATTACATCATTTAGACACTTGTTTTTCATAGGTGTTGATATATCTTTGATAGTCTGTGTATACTTGTTTGTTTGTGAATTAGTTTTCATAACTGACAAAGGCTATTGTGCAGAGTCGAGTGGGCAACAATCTGTGGCAAGACGATCTAGCTTTTAGAGTTCAGTTTTTTATTTTTTGTCAGAGGTCCTTTTGTATGTTTCATCGGGGATGTCTAAGTTTGAATTTGGTCCAAAACTTATTCACATAATTTTGTAAAGAGAATGACTCTTTGATGAATTGGAATGAAATAAAGGATTGTTTTATGTCTCATATGTCTTGATTATCGACTTGGTTTCTTTACTTATGTCTTTATATTTATTTCAGCAATTGTTATATTCAGAAAATCATATACTTGTGAGTTAGGATATTGATTTTGATGCCTATAAACATAGGGTGATATTCCCGTCTATTTTTCTTTAGCCAAGAAGAATCTGAAAATGCTTGAGTAATATTATTTCATATCTTTTCCTCAACACCAGGCACCCAAATTCCTCTCTCAACAATCAATGTTGAGATTCCCATCAATAGAATAAAAACACTAGAAGTTTCATTATAGAAAGAAGCAAGAGAACAAATGGTTCAACAGGAACCTGTAACTACATCGGGGCAAAGCGCAACATATTTGCAAGAAAATATGGAACCGGTATTCCAGAACCCATAGATATGCGCGGAACTGTTGCAGTGTTTCTTGGCCAAGACAATATTTTTTCCTCAATTTCCAGCGGATCTAAAGGCTAGACTTTCACATCAACTACAAGGTCCATCCCCATGATAAGAAGAGGTGGAAACACCCTTTGTACAATCAATGGTTAGTGGATTTCCACTACAAGTCCGAGTACCCATGGATGTCTCTCCTTCAGTGGGTGGGCTTGCTTAGTTACCAACAGCGCAGATGGTAGGCATAATCAGAGCCTCGACTGAGCAACTGGAGCATAGTATCCAGTAGGTTGAAAGAGAAGAAAAATTATGGAAACAAGAAGGACTCCTTGTGCAAGAACAACAAATGTAGGAGGAACACTCAAAGTTTTAGGAATAACAGAAGGTGGAAAGGGTAAAGGAAAAACTCTCAGAGGCCTAGATGACGACCAGGAAGACAGCACATCAGCTGCCAGAATCCATCATAACAAGCAATCTTGTGGAGAAGATTGAATTAATTCATGTAGCTTGGTCAGAACTGATAGAAAGAGAAAAAAATATCGAGGCACAGTTGTGAGACAATAAGAAAGAAGCTAAACTGCAACCCAAAAAGCTATGAGAGAAAATGGAGAAAATCATCTTGGAAGGGAACAATGCAAGAAAAACCTTGCACAAATGGACTGCAGAATGCACAAATATCTTCAAAGAGGTTAGAGATTAGGTGGGAATCATTTCAAGGCACAACCAAACATTGGAGGACTTGCACATGAATATCCAATCGCTCAATGAAGAAGCAGCCAACACCCTGGATCCAGTAGAATATTAATAGAAATTCGATAAAATACAACAGAAAAACAATGACCTCAATGCACTATATGAAGCCCAAACCATGGCTAAGAAGGAACTTTGAGAATTTCGACCTATAGTTGAGACAATATAACTAAAAATGCATCAAGTGGATGCCATAGCTTACTGAGAATGGAACTCTTTAGTTGTGTCAAAACAAAGAGAGTGCATCACGAACGCCACTCAATAGTTTGTTGTTGAAGCTTCACTGCTTGCCAGGAAATGGCAGGAAAAAGTAGACAACTTTCAAGAAGTTAGGAAGAGAGTCATAGAAATCATACCTAAGTTGGGCTCTTCGTTTGAAGAAGATAAAGCAGAACCATTCCAGGATGGAAGTGAAAGCAATTTGGAACCAGAAGGAAAGAGAGAACAACAAGCCAACCTAGAGACCATGGAAGAGTTGAAGACTTGACTGAGGGCGAGTCAAGTATTGTGGTCAGAGCCTGTTGGGCCCTTTGTTTTGTTGAATAGGAGTTGCGCACAACACATTGCAACTTCATTTTGGAGAATAGAAGTTGTGCAAGCTAATGAGGATCTAGATAGCAGACAAAAGAAAGAAATAGAAAGTGGTTGGAAGGACAGTGCAACATCAATATTGAGGAAAGAAGTTACAACAAGATCAAGAAGAAGAGATAAATCTCGAGTTCTCAACCAGAAAACCTAAAGTTTGGATTATATATATGAGACTGATAGGATTGTAAAAGGTTGGATGTTATCATTGTTGTTGTTAGGTTGGAGTGTTGGTCTAAATTAGTTTTGTTGTTAATATCCTCATCATAGTTGTTATTGTTGTTATGACAAGACTCGTTGTTGTAATAGTCTATATTGTTACCAGAGCTAAGTTTAGGAGATCTATGTAGAGCCAAACTATCAATGTATCAGAGTTTTGTATCAATCTAGATGTAAAGGAGCAGAGATTGTGCTATTGTCTCATATATGATGAAGAACATCCTCTAAGAACTTGTGAATGAGGATAAAGTTGTGAGAAGGACATGATATGTTGATATAATTGGAGGCCTAAATTTTGAATATATATCCTGTGTATTTAGTCCTAATGCGTGAATGGAATGTTGTTCAATGTTATCTTTATGTCTGATATACCTAAATGCTTCTTTATGAAAGGAAACGCAACTCTATTTATTTATTCCCAGATAGGAATTGCTCGAAACTATTACAGATTTAGTCTATCTTGAGAAAGACTACAGGGAGTCTTGATAACTCAGAGGTTTGTCTAAGTATTCTTCTTACCCTTCCCTCTCTTTCTTTTCTCAGTTGCGCTTCGGGTGAGACTTCTCCCCTTCTGGGAAGATGAAAATTCCAGCGCACTAGACTAATTTGGTACCTTTTGTTGGTAACCTAAGAAGGACCCTGGTCTGAACACTTTTGCACCAACAACGCAGGCCTATTTTGGGAAGAAGGATATGTTTTGGGCGCATACCTAATTTTGAGGGAAAGATCTATTTTTGGAGTGTGCATAGTGGGAGGCAGAAAAGTAACATGGAAAAAAAGAAGGAAAAGCAGCATGTTGAAGGAAAATAAACATGGAACGCATGCGGACAGGCCTAACCATGTTAGGGTTAGGGTTTTTGAAAAATATTGTAACGGCTATAAGCCAGTAGGATAATATAAATAAATACCTAGGAGGTCTAAGTTAGGGGTTGGTTGTTGGTAAAGGATTCGTTCGTTGGTTCAGAATCTATTGATTGTAGTGAGTGTTGTTATGGTTCTTGTGGTAGAGTCAAATAAGCTAGTTTTTTAGGGTTAGGTCATAGGTTGAGGAGCCTGGTGTGATATAGTTAGCCTCCCAGATGGTACTTAACCTCATTTTGATTGTAATACTAAAGATGTAATGCACACAGTGCAGATTTTGCAGCAGAATAAATAAAAGAGAAAAGAAGTCAGATATTTGTGGATGTATCCCAAGGAGGGGGTGAACCATGGTAAAATATTGTGTTCTACGTGATTGTATATGAGTTCTTTTACTATTCTTTTAATCATTAGCTCTAGAATGAATGATTAAAACTATTTATAATAGCATGCATGCATAGGGTTAAAGATGAATGAGTCATATAAGTAGATGAATGATTAAAGATGATGATGTATGAGGAAAAGAATCTAAACACAATCCCCACCCATTCCTAGACTGCAAACACCTGAGTATTTCAACCCCCCATAAAGTTATCTTGGGTGAGACTATGTTGTGCACTATCTGCACAGTGTTGCCTTATGGTTTACCAGGAGGGTCGATAGTTTTGATGGTTTTGTTGGAAACCTATTTGAGATCAGAACCTGGGTCAGCCCAAGTAAACCAACAAATGGTTCTGTTATCGGTTGGAGCTTCACATGATTGAGTGGAAAAAATTTGTGGAAGAAAATCATGGAGGATTAAATTATACAAGGGAATGTTCAGGCCATGGAATCCAATGAAGGTAGATATTGAAACATGGTTGAGAACAAAGGAACTCGAGTTTGCACAGAAGGACAACAGAAACCCTAAGTTGACACTACGCAAATATATTGACAAATATCTATGATTTCCTGCATATGTTGCGGGAGTGGTTATTGAGGTTGAAGGAAAACCACCCTACAAACAGGATCAGACAGCTAGAGTGGCATCTTATGGATATCACGTAGTTACAACAAGTTAATAATAAATTTATGGACGTATTTTATTTATGGTTAGACAGTATTATTGTAGGGTTTATCATCGAATTTGCAATAGATATTGTGAAGTCCTACACCGATGTAGAGCAGGATTTTCTGAAGGGACCCAAAGGTAGGTATATCAGATCATTGTATACTTCAATCAAGATTTTATTGTATGAAAAAGGTATGATGACCATGGAATCAGACAACTAAACTACCCTATGCGCATGGGGGAAGGCAGGAAGCATTGATAGGAGGTTGAGATATGGACAAGGAGATGAATAAGGGGAAGAAGAAGGAGGCCATAAACCCAAACATGATGGAAGAGGACCATATAAAGAAGATAATGGAAAAACATGGAAAGATGTGCAATGGAAGACCTTACTAGTACAAGATGAATAACAAGAAGAAGGCCATAGCCGATAGAGAGGGCTTGGCGAGCGATGAAGAAGAGGTAGAGGATCTTCAGGTTGTGGAGAAGATTGAGGAAATCATGCACACAACATACGAAAGGAAAACAAGAGGTCCAGGGTCAGCAAGAGAAGGCAGAATTCCATTCCATATCACCATCAATGTGGAACCTACAACCCCATGTGCGACTAATACACCTGAAAGAACACCAACATTTAGACAACCGAATTTTAGTGGAAGAGGAGCAACATGACATGGGTCCAATAAATAATAATCAAATGGGGGAGAAAGTTCATGAAGTAACATTCAATTATCTACACCACGTGGAGGTAGTTGTTCAACATGCTTCAAAATGATAAGACAATATCCCACAATAAGGTTACCAGAATTTTGGGGAGAGGCATTAGAGGACCTTGAAAAGCATTTATTCATCTGTGAGAACATTTGGAAAGAAAATCATATCAGAGATGAGGATACAAAGCTTGCACAGTTATTTATCACACTAATATATTGTGCGTTGGACTGGTACATGAGCCTGGATGTAAACAATCCACAAGGAGTACCAAATACTATCACAAACATGAAAAACTTCTGGTAAACGAGTTTAGGAATCCAAGCTCAAAAGACCAGTACATGAATGAAATGATTGAAATCAGGAAGAAACCATGTGAGTTTTTTTGGGAGATTGATCATAGGTTCAAATGTCGGAAAGGTAAGTTGAAATATTCAATTATTGATATGCAACATAGGAACATATTTGTGAAGTCATTGTTACCACACTTGAATTATCCTTTGAGACAATAGAAGTTACAAAACTAGGTAGAGGCTCTACAAGAAGCCCTGCAACTGGAAGAAAACCAATATCATTAGACAGATCCAACAATAGAGGAGTTGAAGGAGGATTTGAAGAATCTGACATTTCAACTGAACCGGAATAAGGGAAAAGAGAAAAGAGATGTTGTTTGTTGTACACTATGAAGGACAGAAGGACATCATAAGAATGATTGTCCAATTTTTGCACAGTACTTGGAAACATGGGTGTTGAACCCCTTTCCAATGGGAGGACCATGGTGCAAGATTTGTAAGATGCATGGGAATGATCCATATCATTTTCCAATGATGCGGAAGTATAAGACAATACCAAAAGGTTTGTATTTCATTTTTTGAAAATCATTAGGTCATGATAGAGGTGGATATAGAGGTGGAGGATGAGGCAAAGGAGGATTTGGGAAAGGCAGAGGGCCAGTAGTATTCCATAACTGCCAACAATAGGGACATTATGCAAGGGATTGTCCACTTCCACCCGTGACTTGTATGTATTTCCGCACAAGACCACGACACATAAAACTGCCCAACACTCTTGGGAAAGATTTAGGAGAAAAGGAACCAGAACAGCCAGAATGTCCAGTGGATTTTTGTAGAAGTCGGGGATGATGGGAAAATAATCAATATAGTTACTCGAGGAGGAGCCAAGATAGGAGTCGAAGCAACAAAACAAGATCCATCTCAACACCAATGGGTAAAGAAGAATACTGAGCGACAGAAGTAGTTTGATGCGCGGAAAGAAAAGGAAACATTTAAGGAGGCCAGACATGAGATTATCAAGAAAAACATTGTGTATACATCAATTGCGCAAAAAAATCAGGACCCACCAATGTATGATATTTCATCTTCAATGGATCACACCAGTAAAGGAAAATCTTTTGAGAAAGTAAGTACATAAAGACTTTTCTGCAATCCTGTGTTAAGGTATTGACTGATCCATCATCTGTTAAGGTCTTACAAAATATGGTAGAAATATGTAACATAGAGGTAGAAGGGAAGTTAGAGAAGAAAACAATCAATCATCTCCATAAAAAAAATAAGAACAAGCAGCGAATCCAGGATAAATGCCAAAATTGGGGACTTCAACATGGGAGATATCATACTGGATTTAGGCTCTGAAGTAAACCCCTTTCCTAAGAATACATGGTAGTGTATGGGAGAACCCACATTAGGATATTCACTTGTTCAATTGAAACTAGAGAACCAGCATAGAGTGTTACCAATTGGAAGGATTAAAGGTGTGACAGTAGATTTGGATGGAGTGAGCACTTTCGAAGATTTTGAAGTGATAGAGATAGTAGATGGCACAAAACCTTACCCAGCATTAATTGGATGGGATTGGGAATTTGATAACCAAGTTGTGATCAATATGAAGACAAGGAAAATGAATTTTGAATCAGTTGAATATAGAGTTATTGCACCATTGGATCCTTCAGAAGGAGAAAGGTTTGTAGTGGAGACCTATTTGGATTTGGAAGAAATAAACCAGTTATACATAACCATTGTGCGAGAAGAGGATTATGTCAACCCAATTGCAAATGGGGTACTCAGTCGGCGAAGAATTACATCGTGTGCTTTGGACTCAGACACAGGGTTGGAATCAGTGAATACATGAAGTCTCCATGAGTATGTGTGCAATAATAGATTTCACAGTAAGATGGGTTGGTACAGAGATAAGGGAACCTCCCTGTTTTCATGGGCTAAACGACTTAGAGGAATTATTGATGAAATATGAGGAGGAAGTATTGGAAAATTAGAGGCTCTTAGCCTTGGATATTTCACTTAATGCAACACTTTCCAGATGGCAAGGTGTGCACAAATAAACAATTCAGGACTGGTATCAATGTAAATGACTACTACGCATTAGATTTGGCACAGAACAGGGGAACAATATAGTACAAAAGTATGATGGGAGAGAAACATCAGTTGAACATTTAGAGAAATGCATAACACAAAGGATGATGGCACCACCATAGGAATGGCCTCATCACTTCATTCATACATTGGAATGGATCCCAGGGAACTGGTACATAGACCAGGAGATGCATAGAATCACTACAGAATGGACAAGATTACAACAGAATTTTGTAGTAACCTTCTCATTCAAGCATAAGAATCCCAACATTAATTCAGCTCTGAAGTTGATAAGGGGAGTGATATTTTTTTATGAATCAGAGGTTGAAATCATAACAGAATATCAACAGTAGAATAGACAGATAATCAAAGAGTTACTCTCATGTTACCATGTCAAAGAGGAAGCACCAGATGAAGATGATTCGCACAACATTCAGATCACAGAGATTGAAGGAGAGAGAGAGGTGGAAGGTCCATCTCTGTAGTCATAGGTATTTGTTGCACCAATCAAAGTCAAGGAATTAAACATTGGCACTAACAACAATCCTAAAATGGAAAGCATTGGAGACTATTGGGATGAGCAGACACTAGAAAGAATAACAGAGTTACTGCGTGAATACAACGACCTATTTTCAGCAACCTTTACAGAGATCAAAGGCATAGCAAGGAGCTAGGTGAGATGTAGATACCCCTCAAACTAGAGGCTAGACCTGTCAGACAGAGACCTTACAGGTTGAATCCAGTGTATAAGCAGAAAGTGAAAGTAGAAATTGACGGAATGTTGGAAGTTGGCATCATAGAACCAGTAGAGGAATTTGAATGGATCACTTCCATGGTAGTCCAAAAAAATAAGCAAGGGGGGATAAGGATTTGTGTAGATTTGAGGAAACTCAATGATGTTTTCTTACATGATACTTTACGTACCCCTTTTACAAATGAGGTATTGGATAATGTGGGAGGCTAGGAAGAATATTCATTTACAAATGGATTCTCATGTTACCATCAGATCAAAATATCTCCAGAGGACATGTATAAGACTACTTTTTCTATAGAATGGGGATCCTACCAATATACATTCATGCCCTTTGGATTAAATAATGCACCATCTATCTTTTCAATGGTAGTCATAGTTGTTTTTAAGGAATTTATACATCAGTTTCTAGAAGTATATCTCGATGACTGGACTGTGTATAGTATTTTGAAATACCATGTAGAAGTTTTAAGTAGAATAATGTTGGAAAGATGCAGGGATGTCAGATATCATTAAACATCAAGAAATGCATTTTTGGCACACCTTTTGGGATATTGTTGGGACATATAGTGTGAATACAGGGATTACTAGTTGACCCTGTCAAGATTGTTGTTATTGTGAACTTACCACCACCAAAGTCAGTGTGTCAGTTAAGAGCCACACTGTGACATACAAGATACTATAGGAAGTTTATAAATGGGTATGCGCAAATTACCGCACTGGTGGAAAAGTTGTTAAAGAAGGACACCTGATTTCAGTGGAATGAGGATTGTCAGCAAGGATTGGACACTCTAAAGGAACATATGGTGACTGCACCTATATTAGTGTTTCCAAATTCAGAAAAGACATTTCATGTGCATGTAGACGCATCAGTTATAGTACTTGGAGAAATTCTGGTGCAGCTAGCAGCAGGGGACTTATACCATCATATAGCCTTTGCAACCAGGAATTTTTCATAATCTGAACTAAATTACAACACCACAGAAAGAGAAGGCCTAGTCATGGTATATGCACTTTAGAAATTCAGGAATTATTTATTGGGAAAGAATTTTAAAATGTTCACAGTGTTGGCAAATTCAGTGGATAGAATGCAGGGATGGTTGTTTTCATTAATGGCAACAGTAGAGACAGCAGGATAAGAAGGATAAAACCCCGTGGGGATTTGGAAGTAAAATCTCAGAAGGAACAGCCTTGAAGAAAACGCGCGCAGCAAGAGCTTACAGAGGAAAAAGGAAGAAGAGTCAGTGACCGTAGGATCTCATACAAATTTCCTGAAAGAACGAGGGTCGTCAGATCTGTAAACGTTGTGAGAGAGATAACCCAAAGGATCAAATCAGGGATCGGGACTTTGAAATGTCCTGTTCGCTCGACAATGAAAACCCCGAAATCGCGAGACGCGATTTCGCGATTTAATCGCAGCTGTTAAATCGAGCAGGGATCTGGACCGTTCATTTGTATGGACACGTGGCAGCCAGGAGGCCTCTTCGGCAATTCGGGGATCAGGATTTCATAAGGCAAAGTTCAC
>SNQJ01S0075293.1:0-20566 GCA_010110895.2 Picea sitchensis | reverse complement strand
ACCCACTCCTCCCTCAGGCGGTGGCGGCCCACCACCACCTGCCTCAGGCGGTGGTGGTCCACCCACAGGACCCTCCTGCCCCGGCGGCAGGCGTCCACTCGTCATAGCAGCCAACACTACTGCTCGTCGCACTATGGCCCGCCATGGTGGCAGCACCCCTACACACTGCTCCAGGAAACTCTCGTCCTGGATACGCGTCCACATGCCCTCAGGCACATCCTGTAACACCGTCTCTAGACGACGGCGTATATCATCAAAATCCACTCCGGCTGCCGTCGGAGGAGCGTGTGATGGCCCCGCACCAGGGTCATCGAACCGGCACCTCCTCACTGCCCTCTCAGGCTCTGCTGGTCGCCCCGCGGCATCCTCCCACCGACGTCTCTCTCCATGCGGTAGTCTCTTCAGCTCTCGACGAGCCAGCGCTCTCTGCATCTCCACCTCGCACCCACGAGATGCCACATCTGCACATGCAAACAACAACAAACAATGATAGTATCAGCATCTATATCATATACATATGGACTGCTATTTCAAAAAATAATATACATCAAAACATGCACACCAATACTAAACATACCTCGATGGTCAAACACCTCCCCTGGAGGTAGCACCATTTCCGGGTCACCCCGGAAGTCCACCCCAGCATAGGGGTACCGAAGTATCACCTGCGGAATCTACCGCCATATCCCTGTCGCCTCTGCTGAAAAGAAGTGGCCACCTTCACCACCACCGTGACGAAGAAAAACTATTGACCACTGCCTCAATCGCGGCTCTCGCGCCCCTGGCATCTCCAGTAAAACCCCCGGGCACAACATCGGCACCCTCTCTAAGAACCAGGAAACTAGGATGGACCCAAATGCAAACTCCCCCGCACCTGTGGACTGACAGCGGTCTAACTGCGCCACCATCCTCGCATGCAGTGTCAACCCCCACGTGAACCGCTCGCTGGCCACCACTCTCTCCAGCACCAACAGCTGGCCACCACTAATCTGTTGGGTCGCAAGTGACCCATATATCCGAACAATCATCGCCACTATACAGCGATGTGCCAGGGAGTCTATCGCACCGATGCTCACCACAGTCCCAGACATAAATTCCTGACCTGAGCAGTATCTCTGGCCAATATCGGCCAACAAAATGGTCCTGGGCAACACCGGCTCCGCCGGTAGGGGCGTTCCCCAAAAAGGGAGCCCAATCAAAAAATAAATATCCTCCATCGCCGTGAAGGGGATCTGCTCTCCTCGCACGAGGAAGCAGTGCAGCTCCGGACTCCACATCTGGATTAGGAACTGCAGTAGATGCTCCTGTGCCCGTATCAACGGGCACTCAAAGAAATTTAGCAACCCACAGGTTGCCAAAGTCGCACGTACGCCAGGCCCCTCAATGGCCACAACGTCTCGCAACTGGGCCCAGTCTCGCTCTCGCCACCGTACTGGCATCATCACCACGGTCCACCTGCAGACAACACAAAATCCTATATCAGCTCATGCAACCATCAACAGCATCACAAAGACTCATTTTTTTTTACCCTTCAACCTTGCCTCCTAGGCGCGGTTTTGTTACCCACAGGCGTGCACACATGCGCGCCTGTTCATTACACAGGCGCGCATATATGCGTGCCTGTTCATTACACAGACGCGCATAAATGTGTGCATGTACACTGCACAGGTGTGTATCTGTGCGCACCTATTTTCTTCACAGGCGCGCTCTTACGCGCGCCTGTTCACCATACAGACACGCACAGGTGCGCGCCTGTCAAACCCACAGGCGCGCACTGATGCATGCCTGTTCAACTCACAGGTGCGCCCTTCGGGCGTGCCTTAAATTCTCCCTCTCGCGTACACATGCGTGTATATTCGGTGTACAGGCGCGCACGTATGCGCGCCTATCACCGAATCACCCGTGCATGTGGGGTCCAGACCCCCTAAATACCCCTGTACGGCCCTCCGTACGAACCCTGCCCAAAAATTGAAAACCTATTTCTATGCAGGATGATCAGACCACTAACCTAATACTCGCAAATCCTCAATTGACTACCTCGTCCTCCCTGAATCTACAAATCTCCTCTAAAAACTGCTTTTCCACTCACTATTGTTGCAGGTACAAATGAGGTGGCAATGTGGGCCCTACAGCTATATATAGGCCTTTTTCCAAACTTCCACTCACCATTCCGGGAGCCTAAGGTGTCCATTTTTCGACCCGTCTTCAGCCACGGGATCAACATCTCGTCACCTACATCACAGCAGTCCCTGGGTCACTTTTCATCCTGAGCCCCCGGGGTGCCTTTTTTTCATATCATGGTCAGGTACGCACACACATAGTCACATTTATCAAATACATGCTCATATCTTTGATTCTCTTCAGATATTGTTCACTTTGTGTATTTGTTTGTTATGTGTGCAGGTACTTGCTCATCATCCATCAGCATAACCCCTTCAAGTATATACTCAGCACTGGCATGTAGTCTCTCCCGCTGTATTGCATTTACATTTCCAGTCACACCCTCTAATATTAGCCTTTAGGATCCTCACTCCCGTCTCTGCAGTACCCACGCCTCCATTTGCCTCTTTGGTACTGATACCCGGTAGCATTCTTACCCACATGAGTTGTCCCATTCATAGCACCTTTTGCCACTTTTTGACACTCATGCTATTTTTCATTACCCTTTAGGGATGGGAGTCCCGATAGTCTTTTCATCATGACGTGAATTAGCCACATACTCCTTTTCCTAATTTTGCTAGATTTCCCACACGGACTCCCAGATTATCTCTTTACGATTCTATTTTTTACTTGCACCTCCGCAGTATCAGGAACCCTCCATTTCATCCACAATCAGTTTGCCCATCTGCGAACCTACCTTCATTTCACCTACCTCATACAGAAACTCACCAATGGGGCCCCCACCCTTCATCTGTCTTCCAAGCACATTGTGCCCTACGTGGGCCACCCATATCACACTGGGGCACCCGTTTCTGTATCTGTACATTTCTCCCCCATTATTCATTATTTATTGTACAAATGCCTTTTTTTCCAGTCATTACATTCTCTTTTTGTCATCACCATTGGCGACTTGCTTACTTCCTTTTGGCCACACGCAACCCATGTCACCCTTGGTTGGAGCATTACTTATCATCTACCCTCGTCGGCATCGTCCATATCTTCAGAGTACTCCACCGGTCACTTACCTCTACCCTCTGAATTTGTTCACTTTATCCCGCCTCTGGCACAACTTATCACCGGTCTTGTCGTCCCCCTGACACTCGACCTCGTTACACGGTTGCGGCCACTTTTTATCTCATACATCCTCCAACCAAGGGCAGTCTTGAGTCTTCACACTTATTGACTTTGTCCATGTACCTCTGCCACTTCCTCACCTCAGTAGATTCCACGAAGACCTTTGCTTCTGGGAGTCACGTTCCCCTTTTGTCGACATCAGCACAATTTTCTGGAAGGGCGACAGTATCTTGATTCTCATTCTCCATTCAATGAGAGATCTCGGACGGCAGAGGGTGAAACACCATTGCTCCCTGCTGTTGTTGGCCCCCATAACATTCGATGCCAACACTTTCTCATGTTATGGTGGGTCTTACTTTGCGACTATTGCAGTTATTTCTATCATTTGTCGAATACCTCTGAACTTGGTAGGGCCATCAATGCCCTAATTATCGCTGATACTTATTACCGCGATCATCGCCTATTATTCAAAGTATGTTCCTTTGCAGAATTGTCTTCTGCCTTTCTCATCACCGCCCCCGAGGGCGCTGCAGTTGTATACACCAACACTTCAGTCATCTTTTTTTCAGAGTTACATAACACGAGCATGGGGCATGCTCGCCTCGTTTGTACACAGTTTTCTATTTTGCGCACCTCATAGAAGGTCGGGTCCTACCGGTTCTTTTTTTCTCCAACGGATCACTCTGAACGATCCCACTATTGCTCTATATTACAACAACATTCTTAGTAGAAGAAACATTGATGGATTTTGGCTATACGTGTGCTCCTAATCTCATCCATCAGGGGGCATATGTTATCACTGAAATTTCGTCCGCACATGGTTACAAGAACTCAGCATCGTCAAAACAGTAATGAAGTCATTCATGGCCCTAGATTAATCTCACAGCATTCAAAAAGGGCAAAAAACTATACAAAGTAGTGAAAAATTGAAGAGCGCTTTACAGAAGTTGGGCGCGCGTGCACATGCATGGAACAGGAACGTAGCATTCGCGCATACGCGCACGATGTGCGGCTGTTAGCGCAAAAAGCCACGCACCTGCTAAACAGCGCATTTATGAATATGGTCGGCCTCCCAACCACTTATGGTTCAGCTCCCAAGCTGATTTGACCTCCAAATCCGGGTTGGATCTGAATGGTGGGCTAGTCAAAGACCTAATAATGCCCTAAATGGCCTCTCTTCACACTACAAAGTAGTTACACAATAACCCAATGCAATGCTATAAAAATCCATGAATGCACCTCATTTTCTCAAGGAATTTCAAGTAATGTTATGCTGCCTATATTGTTTTAAGGACTCCATCCTTGAAAAGAACACATTGGCACCATTTCATTGAGCAATCCACCTCTCCATTGAGTGGATTTGCAAAGAGTTCTTTCACCACTATTTTCATTTTCTTTGTTGTAAGGAGAGCAAGCTTGTGAGGGTCCAAGAGCCTTCCCTTGGAGAAACAAGGGACTCATAGTCCCCTTTCTTCTTGGTTCTTTGATTTCATCAATAGATCAGCCTAAAAAAATTGGTGACATGGGTCTTTTTGTGTTTGTTATCTCTATGTCCCTATGCTTATGATTTTAGTTTGTATTAGTTTAATTCTTGCTTATAGTTTTGTTTTTCTTTCTCTAAATCTTTCCTCTACAGCTGTCCTGCTCAGCAAGACCCAACTGGGCATGCAAGCACCTCTTATTTGCTCACCAAGGTGACGAAAAGGGTGCAACAGCGGTGAATGACTCTGTTCCTATGTCTTTCCTCTGCACTTCTATTATGTTCTCTAGGACCTACCTTAAGTCAGCTAGCTTGTTCTGAATCCAGTCCCTTTGGTGTTGGGATTCTTCAAACTCATCTGTTGCCTAGCCCTAGACTCTTTCGACCACAAGGTGTGTATCGTCCTCAGTGATTGTATACTTTGGTGGCATCTTGTGTGCCTTGGCCTTCTTGCATGCACCCCCAGTGTGTGTGATCGACCTCTTGGTCTGGCCTTGTTCCTGTTGGGTAGCACTCAATGTGGTTCCTTGTGATGTCTCAACCTCTTTTTCCTATTCTTTTCGGTGCCTGAGTGGTGTCGTTTTTCCCTGCCTAGGTACCTTTCTTTTGTTGCGTTGGATTTTGAGTTGGCTTTGGATTCTTGGGCGTAGATTTATCTCCGAAAAGTGTCTGATCTTTCCCTGCCTCATCCTCCTTATCTTTGGTCATCTCTTGAGTTAGAGATGGAACTCTCCAGTCATATTTCCAATCATTGATGGCCATCTCTATGTCCTCTTCATTGACGCAGTATCACAGTTTTATCCATTCCTTGTCAGGATCCCCTCATGCTTGGATACATACGACATGCCTGGTTGCTTGGAAGTTGGAGATGTCCCGATATTGCGCGAACACTTCTGGAGTAATCCTCCAAGTGTTGGAAATGCTCTCTTCGAGGTCATTGTAATAACCTGTGAACATGCTTGCATTTGCACTTCTAGTTTTGGAGTTTGACGTGCTCCCCAATGATATGAATCGCATTGCGCAACAACGATTGGTCTATTTGCAAAATTATGTGTACAAGGGATCCTTCCATCCAATCAAGGCAATCAAGATGAGTAGCCAAGAGTAGTGAAATTTTGTCCCCAGGCCCTGCGTGTCCTTACAGTCCTCGAGGATAGTGCCCTCCGTGTGTTGCGCTACAGCCGTGATGACCCCGGCAGGGACTTCCTCCTTGCGGCACTTCCTGAGAAACTTGCACGCCATGAGTTTGGTGGACAACCTTGTTTTTGCATCACTGATGCCCTTGATGATGATTCTACACGACCCTCTTTCTGCTCCATAGGTTTTCTTCATCTTCTCCACCAGTTCCTTATCCTTTTTATTTTCATCGAGGTATTTCATTGGACTCTCCCCCCAAGATGGAAACGTTGTAATGAATGCAATGAGCTCTACATATATCGAAACAGACTCTTCTACCCATAGGTATCCTCCATAGGTGACTTCCATCATCTACTTGATGCAGTTGTCTACGTCGTGGCCCCTTCCAAAATGTGGGATATCCAACAGTTTTAGTATCTCGGTGTTGGCCATTTTGACTGCCCAATATTTTGGTTGCAAAATTGGATCGTCGAAGGGTCCTGTACCCACGTTGTCCAGGTAGACTTGCTTTACAAATTCACAGAACTTGTCCACATTCGTCACATCATGGTCTAAGTATCGTAGTTTTCCCACGCATCCTAAAAGGTTAGTCATGGTATGCACCCCCTCTGTAATGCGCAGTAAGACTATAGATGTTGTAGTATGTTTTCACGGTGATCTTGTTATGGGTTGTTTTCCCTTTCTCTGCGATGGCTGAATCGAGGTTCCAGCCTCCATTGTTCCACCATATGCATATGTCTTTGGTCGGTTGGTAACATCTTCTATTGTTCCCTCCTACTGCTTCTCCGGTGTTGATGGGTGTGACCTTCTTGGCACAGCCGCTTCTGTCTAGTTTTGGACTGTCCCATTAACCCTGGGGGCCTCGTCATGGAGTTTCGGGCATGAAGGATTTCCTCCATCCTTGGCCTATTCTCCCTATCCCATTTCTGTCATATCAATGTCCATGCCAACTGTTGTTGTTGATTGGGTTTCCTCTACCACTGATGTGGGGATCGTTGGTTCCATATTGGGTGAGGGAATTTCGTCCAAGTTGACGAATTCGACAGTCTGTGCGGGTTCCTGTTCAATTCCTTGTGGTTGTTGTGAGGCTCTAAGGTTTCTTTGAGGTCTTCTGTAGGCATGGCTTGGTGCACCTAGCTTGGGTGGTGCCATGGTGGTTAAAGTTGATCTTTGTTGAGCTACTTCGCTCTATAACTTTTGCTAGATCACCCTCTACTTTGTATAGTCTCTTGTTTTGTTCTTTCTCAATTTCAAAATAACCCTTATGTTACCCGTGTGCTTTCCTTATATAGAAATCATGTGAAACTTCTCAGAGAATTTACCCATGTTGTGGTTTAAAAGACTTGATATTTCTCGCGTACATGACATTCAATTCCCTTGACGCCACCAGTTAGCGCGATTAATGTGACGTTGCTTCAACTTTTCTTGTCATTCAATTTTGATATATGCCATCATTTGGTGTCTGTTCGTCGCACCCGTCGTTTTTCTCAGTTCCGCATTTTTCTAATCGTTGGTCCTTTTTTTGACACTCTATGTTTTCCAAGTGTGTGGTATGTTGTTTCTCTAGTGCACGTGGACATTTTAATTTTGTCGCGCTAACTCTATTTTAGATGTGTGTTATCTTTTGGTGTCTGGTGCAGTAACCCCTCTATTGTTGTGTGAAGTCCTTTGTTGTCTGGCGCAGTCTTCTTCTTTTTCTTTATAATTGCTAGGTGGTCGATTTTCCCTATACAGTTTCAGTCGACTCCCATTTATTTTTCCTCTAAGTTATGTTCCTCCCAAATCCTTCAACTGTATAGATCCCCCATATCTAACAGTCTCTACTTCATATGGTCCCAACCAATGCATTCTGATTTTTCTTGGGTGTTGAAGAGATTTATTGTCGTACATCAAGACTAGGTCTCCCTCCTTGAAAATTTTCCTTTTGATATGTTTATCATGCCAAGATTTGCCCCTTGCTTTCTGTACCTCTTGGTGAAACCCTGCTAGAATCCTATCTTCTTCCATGATCATCAGCTGACTTAGCCTTTATTTTACTGCACCTCGCTCTGTCATGTTAGTAATTTCTGCTATGCGTAGACTAGGTACCAAAACTTCTGATGGCATCGTTGCTTCTTGTCCATACACCAATATGAATGGTATTCCCTATCATTTTTTTACATGTGGTATTGTATGCCCATAGTACTACCAGTATCTTCAAGTCCCAATTGTCCATGTTGACATAACAGATCTTTGTCAGTGCATTCTCAAGGATCTTATTAAAGGCTTCCACTATTCCATTCGCTTGAGGATGATATGGTGTACTCTTTTGATGATAGACTTCAAAATCCTCAGTCATAGCCTTAATAGTATTGTTAATGAAGTGAGTGCCTTGGTCACTCATCAAAATACTTGGGCATCCAAATCTAGTGATCACTTGCTCAAACAAGAAGTGTATTGTTGTCTCTGCATTGCAATATTTTATTGGTGTTGCTTATGCCCATCTTGTTAAGTACTATGTCGCAATAATAATATACCTTGCTTCTGACCTTTTTTTGGTGGGTTAATTAGTCCCACAAAGTATATTTCCCATTTGTTGAATACCTGCAAGGTTACGTGTCTACTTAGGGGCATCTCATCCCGTCTATTTGGTTTACCAACCCTCTAACATACATCACATCTCTGGCAGTAGTCCTTTGAATCTCTGTGAATAGTCGGCCACCATAGTCCTAAGTGTAATACCTTCTGTGAGGTAGCTTTGCCTGCATAATGTGCTCCTGCTATTCCCTCATGGGCCTCTGCTAAAATCCTCGGTATTTCATGTTATAGTACGCATCTTCTCAATATGTTGTCTGCACCCATCTTGTATAAGATTCCAACAATCATTTGATAGTCTGCAGCTCTTACTACCAGATTTTTCTTCTACGCAGTGTTGAATTCTTGTGGCGTATTCCCTGTACTCAAGTATTGAATAATGTCAGCAAAATATTCGTCGGCTACTTGGACTGAAATAATTGTGCATCAAGGAAGTTGTCCTCTATATTCATAGGTTCCTCTCCATTGGTCATCCTTGACAGGTGATCAGGTCATGCATTCAACTTCCATGGTTTGATTATCACTTCAAAGTCAAATTCCCGGAACGGTAGTAACCATCTACAAATTCTCCCCCCCAACATTGGCTTATTGACTAGGTATTTGAGAGTTGAATGATCTGTAAACATCTTGAAATGTTTTCCCAGTAAGTAATGTCTAAACTTTTGAAGTGCATAGACCATCGCTAAGCCTTCTCTTTCTATGGTATTGTAATTCTGAAATGACTCTGGCATTTTTCTGCTAGCAAATGTTATAGGGTGGTCCAATTCTCCTATTCCTGGTTGCAGCAGAATAGCTCCAAGTGTTATGGTTGATGCATCTACATGAACATGGAATGTCTTTTCCCAATCCGAGAATACTAGTATTGGTGTGGTTACCATCTTCTCTTTTAGAGTGTCCAGTCCTCTCTAACAGTTCTCATTCCACGGAAACTTGTTATCTTTCCTCAACAATTTCTCCATTGGCACAGTGATCTGCACATAGCCTTTTATGAATTTCCCGTAGTATCTTGTGTGTCCCATTGTTTCTCTTAACTAACGTACTGATTTTGGTGGTGGTATATTAACAATTACTACAATCTTGGCAAGATCTACTAGCAAACCTTGTTTCCACACTATATGACCCAATAGTATCCCAAAGGGTGTTCCGAATATGCACTTTTTTATGTTTAACGATATCTGACACTTCCTGCATATTTCTAAAATTAGCCTCAATACCTCTACATGGTATTTCAACAAGTTGTAGACTATCCAATCATCCAGATATACCTCTAGGAACTGGTGGATGAATTCTTTGAATGTAGCGATGACTACTCTGGAAAATATTGTTGGTGCATTCTTCATTCCAAAAGGCATGATTATGTACTGGTAGAACCCCCATTATGTGGAAAAAGTGGTCTTGTACCTGTCTTCTGGGGCTATATTGATCTAATGGTAGCTTGAGAATCCATCGATGAATGAGTAAGCTTCCTGGCCTCCTACATTCTCTAGAACCTCCTCTGTGAAAGGGGTAGGAAAAGGGTCATGTAGGCACATATCATTCAACTTCATCAGGTCGACGCATATCCTTGTCCCTCCCCGCTTCTTCTCTTGAACTAGCATAGGGCTTACCCATTCAGATTCCTCTATTGGTTCTATGATTTCAGCCTCCAACATCCTGTCAATTTTTTCTTTCACTTTTTTCTTATATATTAGGTTTAGTATATAGGGTCTTTGTGTGATCGGTATTGCCTCAAATTTGAGAGGTATCTTAATTTCACATAGATCTCCTTCTATGCCTTTCATTTCCATGAAATTTGTTGGGAATAGGTCGTTGTACTCGTGCAATAACTATGTTATGTTTTCTATTGTTTTCTCATCCCAATAGTCTCCAATGCTGGCCATTTGGGGATTCTCAATTGTCCCAATGTTGACTTTCTTCACCTTGATCGGCACAGCAAATAATTGTGATTCTAGAAGTGTGCCTTCCACCTCTCTTTCATCTTTAACTTTTGCTATCTGAATTTTGAACGGGTCATCTTCATCTGGTGCTTCTTCCTACACATGGTAGCATGACAGTAGTTCTTTTATTGTCTGTTTGTTCTGTTGTTGATCTTTTTTCATAAGTTCAACTTCCAATTATTTAATGAATATCACCCATCTTATTTGTTTGAGTGTTGAGTCTATGTTGGAGTTTTCATATTCAAATGAAAAAGTGACTGTAAAATTTTGTTGTAACATTGTCCAGTCTGTAGTTCCTCTGGGCAATTCCTGGTTTGTATACCAATTTGCTGGAATCTCTTCTAATGTGTGAATGAAGTGATGAGGCCATTATTCTAGTGGTGTCATCCTCCATAGTGTTCTACACTTCTCTAAGTGCTCTGTTGGTGTTCCCTATCCATCATATTTATGCAGTTGGTTGCTTCCTTGTTCTGCGCCAAATCTGATGTGCAATAACCACTTACATTGGTACTAGTCCTTGATTGTCTCTTTGTGCACACCCAACCATCTTGCAGGTGTTTCCTTGAGTTCTATATCCAAATATAAGAGCCTCTAATTTTCTAACACTTCATATTTGTATCTTTTTAATAATGCGTCTAATTCATTCACCCCATGGAAACTGGGAGGTTCCCTTATCTTCGTACCTACCCATCTTATTGCACGGTCTATTCTTGTGCATCTTCTTGTGGAGACTTCGTGTAACCTCTGCTGCCAATTCTCTAAGCCTGTATCTGAGTCTAACATGCATGGTGTGATACTTCTCCAACTGAGTATCCCATATGTAGTTGGATTCATATAATCTTCTTCTCGTGCAGTTTGTGGGTTCTACAAACCTTTCCCCTTCTGATGGATCTAATGGCGCAATGACATTGTACTACCCTAAATCGAATGTCATCTTCCTCGTCTTTAATTTTATTATGGATTGATTGTCAAATTCCCAATCCAAGCCAAAAAATATTGAATAAGGTGTTGTACCATCCACTATCTCTATCACTTCTAAATCGGCTTTAGTGTGCACTCCATCTAGATCTACTGTCACCCCCTTTATCCTTCCAATTGGTAGGACTTTGTGTTGATTTTCTATTTTTATCTGAACAAGTGAATATCCTAGTGTGGGTTCTCCCATACATTTCCATGTCTTCTTGGGTAACACATTTTCTTCGGATCCTAAATCCAGTACAATATCTCCCATGTTAAAATATCCAATGTTGGCGTTCAGTTGAAATTCTCTGCTTGTTCTCCTCCTTATATGTAGATGATTAATTGTTTTATGTTCTAGCTTTCCTTCTACCTCGGTGCTACATATTTCCAACATATTTTTTAACACTTTAATAGATGATGGATCGTTTAGTAGTTTAAAATAGGATTGCAGAAAAGACTTAATCATACTTACTTGTCCTAGTCGATGTGTTTCTTTAGTGTGATCCAATGCTGGAGGCATCTCGTATGCTAGTACTTCCTGAGTATGTTGCGCAGTTGATGTCGATACAATGCCTGGCTTCAATAATTCTTGTATGTCCTTCTTGAAGATCTCCTTTTCATTTTGTGCATCAAACTGCTTCTACGGTTCGACATTCTTCTTCACCCATTGGTGCTATGTTGGATCTTGTCTTACTGCGTCATTTCTTGTCTTGGATCCTCCACGTGTAACTATGTTGATATTTATTCAGTCATCCCTTGCTTCCTTCGAAATCCACTGAAAATTTTGATTGTTATGATTTCTCTTTTCCTGGATCTTCCCTAGTAGTGTGGGATAGTCTTATGTGTCATGCTCTAATGCACGGCAATACATACATGTCACAGGTGGAAGTGGACATTCTCTTGCATAGTGTCCTGGTTGTTGACAGTTGTGGAATACCACTGGTCCTCTTCCTCTTGCAAAGCCTCCTCTTTCTCTTCCTCCACCTCTAAAGCCAGCTCGATCTCCTCATGGTGTGTTGTACTGGGGCACCTAGTTATACTGCGCGAGATTGTACTGTGGTTGTGCAGTGTTATATGGTTATTGCGCAGTTTTATATTGATGTTGCGCAGTGTTATATGGGGTTGGTACTAGGTTAAAATGTGGTGCATCTTTCCCGGTCATCATTTGTGTCTACACCCTGTAAGCATCTGATGTTATTTCCCTCATCAGGTCCATGGTCCTGCAATGTTTTTCATCATGGCCTATTGACTTGCAAAATTTGCAATATGAACTCTTAGGTAGTGTATGTTATTTATGCATCATTGAACAGTGATATGGATCATGCCCCTGATTCTTACAGTTTTCACACCATAGTCCTCCTGTTGGAAAAGGGTTTGGCAGTCTTGTTTCCATGTACTGCACGAATGTTGGGCATTCATTCTTATGATCTCCTTCTGTCCTACATGTGGTACACCAAATGGATTCTCTTTGGTTCTTACCCCTATTCTAGTTTAGCTGAAATGTTAAATTCTTCATATCCTCCTTCATCTCCTCTATGGTTGGATCTGTCTAATGATATTGGTTCTCTTCCAATTATAGGGCTGCATGTAGAGCCTCTTCCTGGGTTTTAAACTTTTGTTGTTGCAAGGGGTATTTCAAGTGTGGAAGTAGTGAATTGACAAAAAAATGCCTATGTTGCATATCTTCCATGACATACTTTATCTTTCCCTTCAATTGTTTGAATCTCTGGTCAATCTCCCATACAGATTATCCTGGTTTTTATCTAATCTCTATCATCTCATTCATGTATTAATCCTCTGAGATAGGATTCTGGAATTCATTTATTAATAGATTTGTTATATCTCCAATCATTTTGGTTGTCCCTGGTGGACTATTTGCAGCTAAGATCATGTACCAATCTAGTGCGCAATATCTTATCATGATGACTAATTGTGCAAGTTTAGTGCCCTCATATGTTATATGTTTTGCTTCCTAGATCTTTTCACAAACAAACAAGTGCTTCTCAGGGTCCTTCGATGCCTCTCCTTTGAATTCTGGTAACTTGATGGTGGGATCATGTCTTGCCATCCTAAATGTTGAACTACTAACTTTGGGCGCTATGGATACTTGAATAATGCTTCCTAAACTGGATCCTCTAGTTTTTGTTCCCTGTGTATATGTACTTCATGTTGTCTTCCTTCTCCCGAAAATCGGTTGTCTAAATGGTGGTGTTCATATTGGTGTATTAGTCGCCCATGGGTTTATGGGTTCTACATTGACACTAATATGGATAGGATTGTTTCCTTCTATTCCTGCTCTTGCACCTCTCGTCTTCCTTTCATATGTCATGCACAGGATTTCCTCAATATGCTCCATAGCTCGGAGATCCTCTACCTCTTCTTCATCACTTGCCAAGCCCTCACTCGTGCCTACGTCCCTCTTCTTGGTGTTCATCCTATATTGGTAGGGTACTCCACTACGTGTTCTTCCAGTTGTTTACATGACCTGCTTGATCTAGTCTTCATCCATCATGATTGGGTCCAAGGCCTCCTCCTTCTTTCCTTTATCCATTTCTCCCTTCATTTCTCCTTCTCCTGTCAGTGCTTCTCCCCTTCCCCCATGCACGTAGAAAATTTTAGTTGTCTAACGCCATTGTCATTACACCTTTGTTATATATTAATATCTTAATGGAAGTATATAGCGATATGATATACCTACCTCCAGGTCCCTTCAAGAACTCTTGCCCTGCTTCACTGTAAGACTTCGTTGTATCTACTGGAAATTCACTGATAAATCCTGCAACAATGTTGTCTAACCAGAAATCTATTGCACGCATAAACTTATTATAGACTTGTTGTAACTGTGTGATCTCTTCTGGATTCCACTCTAGCTGTTTGATCCGGTTTGTAGGATGGTTCTCTTTCAATCCTGATATCCACCCATGCAACACATGTGGGAACTCACAGAAAAATACTTCATGCAAGTCATTGAATACGTACTTGTCCATATATTTGTATGGTGTTAACTTCAGGTTTCTATTATATTTTTTCACAAACTCCAGTTCCTTTGTTTTCAACCATCTCTCTATCTCTACCTTCATTGGATTCCATGGTCTCAACATGCCCTTCTAGATTCTCATTCTCTTAATGTCTTGTCATCTAATTTGTCATTCTTTTGACGTGTCTTGTTCCAACCAATCGACAATGGAACCATTTGTTGGTTTTATTATAGTTCATTATCCTTTATCAATTATCTCCCTGTTATAGATTGACCTCGGTTCATATTTAACAAGCTTCCAACAAAACCCTCTAAAACTATCATCCCCATGGTAAACCAGAAGGAAACGCAGCACACATGGTGCACTATGCAGTCTCACCCGAGATAGCTCTATGGGTGGCTGAAATACTCAGGTTCTTGCAGCCTAGGAATGAGTGTATATATTTTATTGTACCTTGTTATCTTTATTTATCTAATCTAACCTCTTGATTAAAACAATCCTTCTTATTCATGCATTTAGAATATCATATCTAACTAGTTCTTTCATTCATCCATCTAGCATTTAATTCTTAACAATAATGCAGATGCATACATTCAATCTCACAACACAAGTGTTATTGTGGTCCACCCCCCTCCTAGGCTACATCCATAAATATCTGGCTCTCGAGCTTCTTATTATGTCTCAGCAATATTTCACGACGCGCGTGTTTACAGTTTGGATCTTACAATCTCCACAGGCTTCCTGATCCCTATGAGGATGACTAGATCGCACCAGGCTCCTCAGCCTGCGATCTAACCCTCGGGATCAAGTTTATCACTCCTTCTATAGCTCATATCCTTACAAAATAGTATATTTCTTACAAAAATTTACATCCTTGTTTCTACCGTCATCTCTGCCATCCAACCCCATCATCCCTCTCTGTCCCTAAGTACTACTTATTTATATTCTTGGCTCATCATCAATTACAATACATTTCAAAAACCCTAACCCTAGCATCCTTAGGTATACCTTGCATGCGTTCCTCACATGCTTCCCTTGCACGTGTTTCTCTTCCTTCAAGTTGTCCTTTCTTTCTTTTCTGCTTCTCTCCCAAAAAGATCCTTTTCCCCAAAATGGGTATGTGTCCAAAAGACACTATGCAGGAAAAGCTAACATTTAGAAGGTATTGTGCACAGGATTATGGTGGCCAACAGTTCATAAATATTCCAAGGAATATTTTTAGAATTGTGATGTTTGTCAGAGGGTTGGAAAACCCAACAGGAGGGATGAGATTCCCCTAAGACCACAAGTAACTCTATAGGTATTTGAAAAACGGGAGATAGATTTATTCGGAGCTATTAACCCACCAAAAATAAGGTCATGATCTATATATATCATTACTATGACCGAATACTTAACCAGATGGGAAGAAGTAGCACCAGTCAAAGATTGCAGCGCAGAGACAACAATGTACTTCTTACTTGAGCAAGTGATGAACAGATTTGAATGTCCCAAGATTTTTATGAGTGACCAATGCACTCATTTTATTAGTAGCACCATAAAGTCTATGACTGAGGAGTTTGAATTCTATCACTAGAAGAGTACACCATATCATCCTTAGGCAAATGGGACAATAGAAGCTTTCAATAATATTTTGGAAAATGCTTTGACTAAAATCTGCAATGTTAACAGGGATGATTGGGATTTGAAAATAACAGCAGTACTATGGGCATACATGACCACGTGCAAGAAGTTGATAGGACAGACACCATTCAGATTGGTTTATGGACAAGAAGTATTGGTTCCATTAGAATTTATGGTACCCAGTCTGTGCATAGCAGCAATTACCAACATGACAGAAAGAGGCGCAGTACAGGAGAGGTTTAGTCGACTGATGGAAATGCAAGAAGATAGGATTCTAGCAGGATTTCACCAAGAGGTACAAAAAACAATGGATAAGGCCTGGCATGATAGACACATAAAAAATAAGAGCTTTCAGGAGGGAGACCTAGTTCTACTCTATGACAACAAATTTTTGCAACACCCTGGCAAGTTTAGAATGCATTGGTTAGGGCCATATGAAGTAAATATTTTCATAGATGGAGGATATGTGCAGCTAAAGGACTTGGGAGGAACATAACTGAAAGGAATGTTCAATGGTAGTCAACTGAAATTGTACAAGGATAGTCGACCTACTAAATCTGAGTAATTATAGCACAATAATAAAGCCATGTATATAGTGTACTATAGTAGATATTAGGAAAGAAAACTGATAAAAAGAAATAAAAAGTAGAAAAAATAAGAAAAAGACAAAAAGAGGCAGAAGTTGGTCGAACAACAAGAAAGTGAAAAAAAAATCATGCACAACAACTAATGCGACAACATAGAAAGACAGTGTGCAAGAAAAATTGGACTCGATGCAAATGCACGGAAAAAGTGAAAAAAAAATTATGATTGGGTCTATAAAATGTAGAAAGCACGGGTTAGCTCGACACTTAGTGATTTTTTATCATAGAGAGAGATAGAAGTGTGTGCCCTAGGTGTAATTGTCCGAAGAAGAGAGAAAGTGTTCAAATCACATACAACATGACACCACCAAAGTTCGGCACTCCAGGGCAGTATGCATGGATTACTCGACGGGGCCAAAGGATGAAGGAAAGGATGGTGCATCCAAAAAAGGTCGTCAAGATTGAATATGTCACCACTTCTAAGACAGAGTCACTCAGCCCGACGAGGGTTGAGGATGAAACATTTACAACAACACAAGGAGAACTAGGCCAGAGCTCCGGGACTCGAAATGGTATTACAAAACCTTAATCCTGAAACACCGGCTAAACCCGATGAAATGAAGGGTCAATAACAGGGTTGCGATGAAGAGGAGGTGTTGGTTGAGGAAATCACCAACCAGTCGGAATCTGAGGGGAAAGAAGATGACACAAAAAAAAGGAACATTCCCATGTTCCATCGGGAATAAAAGAAAGGCACAGGACGCCGCATAAATTACACTTCCCTACCTCCCAGACATAGTGGTGACCGTGGAGGACATGCTTGAAAAAGTACCTAAACTAAGGTATTCGAACCACGATGTGCACAATGCAACAAAATTCCCAAAATTGGTCAAGGAAGCTTACTTAGAGAACACATGGGAAATTGGACCCCTAGGAAAACCAATCATGGAGCCCACACAGTGGATAACAGGGCTCTACAACTCCAGGATAATGAACCTCCTGGACATACCGCACTTCGGGCATAGTAAAAATGTTGGGCTTTGCATCAAAAAATTTATAGCCCGGGTACATGGAGGAATTATTTGAATGGATAGGAAAGTATAACTCAATGTGGCGTTCATCACCAAAATTATTGGATTACCCATAGTGGGCGCACAACCAGATGAATACTTGGATAACAAAGCGCATGAGAAGGATATCGTCGAGCTAGTCAAGGCACAATTTGATACCAGCAGAGGGAATAGGGGTATTGTGCTTAGATATATCAATGATAAAATGACAAGGTTCACCAGCAAGTTCATGGCTTGAAAGTTGTTGAGGAAGTGAAAAAAAGAAGAGGTTCCAGTAGGATTCATCACAGTCACTGCGTAGTGTGTGAAGGGAGTAATGTTTAGTTGGGAGAATTACCTCCTGAACCAATTCTTGATCAACTGCAGAGATGTGCATGATAATGGAACTAAGTTTTATTATTATTAGCTCATTATTCTCATAGCTTTGGCAGGATGGCAGGAGACAAAATTTTCAGCCTTTCTGGATAGGAAAGAGAAGTGTTATGAAACTAGATATGAATCCCCCTGGCAAGCCAAGGACAACAAAAATCAGCAGGTGAATAACACGGTGTTCGCTATGTTGTTGGAAGAGATACAACAATGCACAGCCAATGTGTGGCGCATTCATTTAGAATTGGTCCAGGAAACTAAAGGGATAGCCAAGTTTAAGTCATCTAGGCACCATATGTGGATGCAAGCCACAAGGGATCCAAAGAAGGAATAGTTGGAGATGAAATATTGTGTCACAAGGGAAGAGATTGATTGGATAATCAAAGACTTTCCTGCATAGTGGAATATGCCAGTAGTAAAAACCAAAAATAAGGCCAGCTACAACACAATCAGCCAAACCTAAGGGTAAAGTCGAAGCAAGTCCTTCAAAAAAGACAAACAACCCAGTTGCTAACACTAGGAAGGTTGCGGCGTGCACTCAAGAGTCAGGAAGCAGCACAGTGCCAAAGAGACCAAGGAGGACAGCAACAGTGCCCAGGCCAGACATTTAGTAGGATGACAAGAAGGGGGACACACCTCAGGATAGGGAGGAAAGGGTACAAGCAACGACGAGTAGGGTGCATCCCTCACAGGAAAAAAGAACCATGGAATAGATGGAGGAAATGCGCAAAAATATGAAGTACCCCAAGGTCCCAATCATCACCTTGACAGAGGATGATGTTGAGTTCGTGGTGGACAAGGTCCAGGATAGGGGGGAAGAGGTGGTCTGCGCTAAAAAATTACAGAGAGAAGAGATCATTCCAAACTCATAGAAGTCCATGAAACTCTACAACAGTTACAAATTCATGCAATATCGTGGGCCACAGCACAACAACATGAAAAGACGCAGTGACCCCCTGCGCAAAAAGAAAGAGATGAGATAGTTCAGATAGTATTGCAAGGCAGGGATACATTCACAGTCATGTGGAAAATGGTTAGAATTGATCAAGAGACCACGTATAAACCCATGGGGGACATTGACCACTTTGAGGTATTCATGGTACAAATAACCACAAAAGAACTATATGGACTCCAGGCTAGTATAATGCAGGAAGTACAATCCATATCCCACATGGATGCCACCAACTTAGAGGTTGGTAGGGGGGTCGCAGTTATGTTAAAGAAAACATGTGACCAGTTTTCCTCGGAGAAGGACGAGGAAAAATAACATCTTTACAAGCTAGAGTGGGGGCTAACAGCAGTATACGATAGTATTACAACTAGCGCGCAAGCACCGGATATGACTGTAGATGAAAATATAAAGATAATTGCATAGACAATTGAAGGATATAGGCAAGAGATCGAGGATCTTAAATAAAAACTTAATCCTACGACTCCTCCTAAGGTTCAAGAGAAAAGAGAATAGAAAATGACACTTTAGATAGAGGAAATGGAAAGGGAAGCAAAGGAAGTCGTGGAACTGTTTGACAGAACTGCACAAATTTGGACTACTTTAGAAGAGGATGAAAAGGTCCAATTGTTGGACCAATAAGAGGAGAAAATCAATGTTGTCATGCAGGAATTGAAGCAGAAATAGAAAATCATGGGCATTACTAAGCGCTTGAAGGGAACCCAGGAGATGAAGACCCTGCAGAAAAATTTAAAGACAATGCAAATTAATAAGCAAGAAAGACAAGCCCAGTTGGAGCCCCTCCAGAAACAAGCAGCACAGATAATTGTGAAGTTGGAGGAAGAGAAGACAAGGATGGCACAGGAACATTCAAAAACCACAACATTTCTACAAGAACAGATAACAATGCAGATGGTCAAGGTGCTAACAAATAAAGTTGTGCAGGTGAAAGAAAAAGGGAAGTAACTAACAGAGAAGTTCCACAGCTTGGAGAAGGTTGTATAGGGAACGTGCACCACCTAAGTGGATAGAGACAAGCCACGTGTCAGTGTTGGGGGCTTGTTGACATAGGCCTATTTTGGGAAGAAGGATCTATTTTGGGCGTAGAMCTAATTTTGAGGAAAAGATCTATTTTTGGAGCGTGTGTAGTGGGAGGCAGAAAAGAAGCATGTAGAAAAAGAAGGAAAAGAAGCATGCAGGAGGAAAATCAATGTGGCGCACAAGCAGATAGGACTAACCATGTTAGAGTTAGGGTTTTTGACAAAGATTGTAATAGTTATAAGCTAGTAGGATAGTATAAATAAAGACCTAGGACGTCTAGGTTAGGGGTTGGTTGCTGGTTAAAAATTCATTCATTGGTTCAGAAGCAATTGATTGTAGTGAGTATTGTTATGGTTCTTGTGGTAGAGTCAAATAAGATAGTTTTTTAGGGTTAGGACACAGACTGAGGAGCCTGGTTTGATTTAATCAGCCTCCTAGAGGGTAATTACCCTCATTTTGAATGTAATACTAAAGATGCAATGCCCGCACCGCAGATTTTGTAGAAGAATTGATAAAAGAGCAAAGAAGTCATATCTTTGTGGGCATAGACCCAGGAGGGAGTGAACCATGATAAAATGTTGTTTTCTACATTATTTTCTATGATTTTTTTTACTATTATGTTAATCCTTA
>SNQJ01S0075292.1:54822-72424 GCA_010110895.2 Picea sitchensis | reverse complement strand
TCCTTCGATTCTCCTGTGAATCGGCTGTCCCGTAGGTCGGCAGAGGCCTGCAGGTTAATGAAAAACGAAAAGGAAAGCGAATTGAACCCGATTGAGAGAGGATTTTATACCTTTGGCATCCCCAGCGGAGTCGCCAATCTGTTTTCGGTCAATCTGTCAGCAGATGAGCAAAATAGAGACCGCTCTGCATGCCTTGCAGGGTTCACCAAGGCAGAACATCTATAGCAGCAAGAGTGTTAATAGAAAGCAGAAAAAACAAAACAGAAAACAATCTAATCTAACAGCTGTGAAGCAAACAACAATTTGGAAATAAACAGAAATAACAAACATGAGACAAGGAAGTCCACAATGGTTCCAGGCTTGATCTATTTAGGGAAACCAAAGTACACGCTGAGGGCAGAGATAAAGATTCCCTCTCCCTCCAATGGAAGGTCCTTCGAATCTCTCAAGATTGTGCTTTCCTTACAAAAAAAGTAGAGCTGAAATGAAACGGTGAAAGAACTCTGAATTAGGCTGTAGACTGATGGCTTGTCAAGAGGACTGAGCTCTGAATCTGGACAGCATAACTTTGCATGGAATTCTCTGCTGAAACAATGAGCCTTCACTGCTATTTATAACATTTTCCATGCGGTCACGTAACTAGCTTCCGGTGTAAACACGGTGCTGTTTAGGGTTTGTTTAAGCCATTAATTCGCCGATTTCGCAGAACCGACCCTGATCTGGATGTCAAATCATCTTGGGGGAAGGTCCATTGGTGGTCGGGAGGCCGACTTAAGCATTTAATGTGCCGTATTAGCAGATGCGCGGCTTTTTATGTGGACAGTAGCGCGTCGGGCGCTTAAGCGCGCACAACACGTTCTTATCCCGCGCATACGCGCGCACCTTACTGATATGAAGTGTCTTTCAATTTTTGTATAGTTTTTGACCCTTCTGGAATGCTGTAAACTTCATTATGTGCCATGAATGACTTCATTGCCATGTTGATGATGCGGAGTTCTTGTCGCCCTGTGTAGACAAAATTCCAGTGATAACAATAAGAAATGGACATAGAAAAAGAAATCACAAAATTCGTGGTGTTGGGGTCATAGGATCTATTTGGGAGAAGGGGAATCCTTCATGACCATCATATCTTGAGAAAGTGCAGGAGGGTTAACCTGGAAGCCCTTCGCGACTTCAGTGAAGTTAGGTGCAAAAATAAGAGAAGGACCGAATCCTGAAGCTCTGAAGTCTTGGTGGAGATCTTTATCATAGATCTAGGGAGAAGCGTTACCATTGGATCAAGCCAAGTTAAAAAGGGGAAAACACAATGGTGAAGGGTGAAATCCCCCGAAGCTCCAAATTTTGGAGTTAAACTGGACCATCCGTCAAGAGGGACAGGTGTCAACAGATGGGCTTGTTCGGAATTTCGATGTTCAGGAGAATTAGTGTGTGGGGAGGAAAGAACTCCCGAATCCTGAAGCTCCGAAGCCCCGAAGAGTCAAAGTAGTGAGTCGTGATGACGTCACCTAGAGGTGACATGAATCTCTCCTATGCCTACCACCTTCCCCCACTTGGAATGTTGACAACTGTACTATGTGGACCCGGAGGGTAAATAAGTCTAGAAATTCAGAATTCGAGAGACTGGAAGGAAGCAGGCATAAAAATGTTCGAAGCCTGAAATTCCAGAGTAATGTGGCATGATGATGTCATTGGGAATGACGTGGACCCATGGGATGTGTGCCACATTTTAGTGGGTTTCAAACCCACCAAATATTGAAATGTCATTTGGAACATGACATGTGTCACATGTCTGAGTGGGCCACATGTCTGTTTCTAATGTTTCACCATGGGGACCTCCTCTCGAGTATGTGTGGTGGGGCATTGATGGTCATAGTGGCACGTGGCACCAGTTGTGAAATCTAGAGACTTGATACTCCAGAAGAATGTTTCATAAGGGAACGAAAGGAAGAACTTTCAAAAGTTTTGTAATGCCTAGGTGACGAGACATAATGATGTCACCAAAGGTGACATGGAAGTGTTAGGATATTAATGGTTCGGGGTGTTAGGGGTGTGCAAATGTGAAATCCTCCGAAGTTCCATAGTGGGTGTGAGCCATTGGATGCTAGGTAGTCATGGAATGTTGATCCACCCTACTTCGTGAGTTCGTTAATCCGAAACACCGAGAGATTTGTTGTGATGTGCTTTGAAAATTTTTGAAGTCGAAGGCCTGAAGTCCCAAGTAAGAGCCTATCGATATAGATCTTGGCCACAACCCATGGTCACATGGGTTGGGGGATAAGAGAAAGTGGCTAGTGCCCGAAAAAAAAAATATTATTGCAGAACAGAGCAAAGCTCATAAATAAAATATCTGCGGGGATTCTTGATTGCTTGAGAACTGCAGAATGAAATCTGAAAGTTTTCTTGAATAATATTGGTTTATGAATACTATGGAATTTGTTAAGAACTAATGTCTTGAAAAATTTCGGCTGACTTCACATTGTGTTTGCAGAGTTAACAATTGTCAGAATCGAACCGAATTGTCGCTTAGTGTAGAGAAATGGAGGAGGCACAAAATGCTTCCAGTTCAGAGAATGAAGCTAGAGGAATGGATGTCCATTCGGGATTTGAAGGATCGAACTCCAATAGGCATGGAGAAGAGATAGATAAGGAGGGAAACATGATGAAAATCATTGAAATATTGCAGAAAGATGTCCAAACTCACCGAGCAGATAGCAAAAAACTCATGAAAGCCAAGGAACAATAGGGAGAATTCAACATAAATTTGATACAAATCCTGGAAAGGATAGAAAAGAAATTGGATAAGGAGAGTGACTCTAGTAAATCAGGAAGTGATGGGTCCCCTGATGAAAAGAGGAAATCAAAGAGTGTTGGCAGACACCATCATCACTCCCAAGGGCACTACAAGAGGAGGGCACATAGTATTTCAAGCCCATCTCCTACCTGAAAGCATAAGATATCTGGAGTGGATGAACTGAAGGGTGAAATGAACAAGATTAAACCTTCTACGTTTGATGGAGAGACCAAGAAGGAGGAAGCTTTCGAGACATGGTTGCTTGGCATGAGGAAATATTTCCTATTGCAGAATTATTCCTCTCATGCAGAAGGAAGAATTGCAATGTATCAATTGAAAGGAAAGTCATCCATGTGGTGGGATCAACTTGTGCAAGTGAAACACATTAAAGAGAAAAATGTTACTTGGAAGGAATTCAGAAGTATTTCAAAAATAAATACTTGACTAAGAGATACTATGAAAAAAACATGAAAGAGTTCTTTGAACTCAAGCTGGGTAGCATGATCATTGATGAATATGCACGAAGGTTTTTGGAATTGTTGAAGTATGTCCCTTTCATCAAATATGAGACTATTAAAATTCAAAGGTATCTGAGCGTACTGCCACCTTCCATCAGTGACAAGATCCAGTATGATGATCCTAAAACTATGGAAGAAACTATAAGGAGAGAAAAATGCTTATATGAGCAACAAAGAGAAAATCCCACTCTCCGGAAAGCTTGGGAAGATAAGAAGAAATTCAAGATGGATAAAAGGAAGAAGGGAACTAAGAAATCCTTTTTCAGAAATATCCCTCAAGGACAACCAAGTTTTAGAGAGGCCAGGAAGGCTAAAGTAGGTGGGAAAATGCCAAGACATCCACCTATGGAATGTTGGGGTTGTAAAGGAAATCATAGGTACATATATTTCCCCCACAGAAATGACAAAGTGAGAGCTGTCAACAATGTTCAACAGGAAGAAATAGTGGAGGACATGGGAAGAAGTGTACCAAGGATCTACGCAACCCTGGACAACAAGCAGGAAAAATATTAGTCACATATGATTGAAGTGGAAGGTATGATCAACAACCAAACCATTACTATTTTAATTGATTCGAGAGCTAGTCATAGTTATATAGATCCCAGAATGGTGGAAATTTTTCATTTGCCAAGAATCAAGCATGGAAAATATTGGTTAGTGAAGCTGGCTACAGGAGCTAAGAGAAAGGTTGTTGAGTTTGTTAAGTCCTATTAAGTGGACATGAATGGACTGAGCACAAGGGCCTAATTGAACATCTTACCTTTAGGTTCCTATGACTGTCTAATTGGGATGGATTGGTTGGACCAACACCATGCCATTTTAAACTATCATAAAAATGAATTCACTTTCCTAGATGAGGAAGGAAACCCAAGGAAAGTATATGGAATCCCAAGGGAAGTTACTGTCATAGAAATCTCAACAATGTAGCTGAAGAAGTGTTACAAGAAGGGCTGCCAAATATTTGCAGCTCATATGGAAGAAGCACCTAAGGATAAGGTGTCAAATATTGAATACCATGCAATATTAAAATATTTTTAAGATGTATTCCAGGAGGTACCCAGACTACCCCCGAAGAGATATATTGATTTCTCTATAAACTTGATGCCTAGAGCAACTCCAGTGTCAAAAAATCCTTACAGAATGAGTACACTAGAGTTGAAAAAACTACAATTGTAGCTTGAAGAACTTATGAATAAAGGGTATATATGACCAAGTGTGTCACCTTGGGGTGCGTTGGTCTTGTTCATGAAGAAGAAAGATGGGACATTGATATTGTGCATCGATTTCAGACAGTTGAACAAAGTGACTATTAAGAATAAGTATCCTTTTCCAAGGATCGATGATCTCTTTGTTCATTTGAAGGATGCCAAGATATGTTCAAAAATAGATCTCAAGTCAGGGTACCACTAGGTAAGGATAAAGGATGAAGACATCAACAAGACTGCCTTTAGAACAAGGTATGGTTATTATGAATTCACAGTGGTGCCAATTGGGTTATCAAATGCACCTGTTGTTTTCATGTGCCTAATGAATGATGTATTTAGAGAATACCTAGACACGTTTGTCATAGTCTTTTTGGATGACATCCTAGTGTATTCCAGGTCAGAGGAAGAGCATTAACATCATATGAGGATGGTGTTGCAAGTGCTAATAGAGAACCAACTGTATGTTGAATTGAGCAAGTGATTATTCTATCAAAAGAAGATCCATTATTTGGGACATATCATTTCAAAAGATGGGATAGACGTGGATCCTGAGAATATAGAAGACATTAGAGAATAGTCAACGTCGAAGAATGTGACAGAAGTCAGATCCTTTATGTGTCTAGCTGGCTATTACAGAAGGTTCATTGCAGGGTTCTCGAGGATGCCTCACCCCATCACTTCCTTGCAAAGGAAGGAGAAGAAATTTCAATGGACAAAAGAATGTGAGAGAATCTTCCAACATTTGAAGAAATTGTTAACCAGTGCTCCAATCCTGAGTATTGTAGATCCGAATGAAGATTTTGTAGTGTGTATAGATGCATGCAAAGAACGACTAGGGGGTGTCCTCAGTAAAAATGGATTTTTGGTATGTTATGAATCTAGAAAGCTGAAGGAACATAAAAAGAACTATGCAACTCCTGATTTGGAGTTGGCAGCCATAGTGCACGCCCTGAAGAAATGGATGCACCACCTTATGGGAAGGAGGTTTGAACTGAGGACGGACCATAATGTTTTGAAGTATTTGTTTGATCAACTAACCTTGAATTCTAGGCAGAGTAGATGGTTGGAATTCCTTTGTGAGTATGACTTTGATATCAAGCAAATCAAAGGAAAGGAGAACAAAGTGTTGATGCACTCAGCAGAAGAGTGTATGAACTACATGCTACGACCATTAGCATGTATCAAAATGAGATTAAAGGCAAAATTTTAGAAGTTGCAAATGCAGATTTGTAGTACATGGAATTGGTGGCAAAGCTACAACAAGGTAAGATGATACAGAAAGTGGAATATTATAAATTGGAAGCTAATGGAACACTCCTGTACAAAAATAGAATTTTTGTACCTAATTTCCAGGAATTGAGAATAATGATCTTGAAATAAATGCATAGTGTGCCTTATGTTGGGCACCCTGGATATCAGAAAATAGTGGCAACAATCAAGAGCCATTACTTTTGTCCAGGTATGAATAAGTAAATTGCATAATACATCGCCAAATGTATGGAGTGTTAGAAGGTCAAAGATGAACATAGGCACCCAGATGGGTTTCTACAACCATTACCCATTCCTGAGTAGAAGTGGGAAGTGGTGAAAATGGATTTCATCACAGGATTACCCAGAACAAATAAACAACATGATTCTATCACGGTGGTGGTGGATAAGCTTACAAAAGATGCCCATTTTATTCCATTGAAGACTACTCACAAGGCAACTAATGTTTTTGATATCTATATGAGGGAAGTAGCACAATTGCACGGTATTCCCAAGACAATTATGTCTGACAGAGACCCGAAATTTACCTCAAAGTTCTAGAATGGGTTATTCAAAGGGTTTAGAACGAATCGGAACTTCAACACAAGCTATCATCTTGAGTCTGATGGGAAAAAAGAAAGGGTGAACCAAGTGATAGAGGACATACTAAGGATGTATGTGATGGACAAACCATCTAAATGAGAAGACTACCTACACTTGGTAGAATTTACCTACAACAATGGGTATCAAGCATCACTGAAGATGACATGTTTGAAGCACTTTATGGAAGAAAGTGCAACACCCTAATAATATGGGACAACCCAACTGATAGGGAAATGGTTGGGCTAGAGTTTCTCAAGGAAATGGAAGAGAAAATGATGAAGATTAAGAATAATTTGAAGGCTTCCCAAGACAAGCAGAAAAGTTATGTTGATAAGAACAGGACCCACAAAGAGTTTAAAGTTGGTGATCATGTTTTCTTGAAAATGAAATCCAACAGAAGTTCCTTGAAGCTGGGAAACTGTTCCAAGTTTGCAGCCACATATTTTAGGCCATTTGAAATCCTAGAAAGGATTGAACCAGCTACATATATGCTTGCATTGCCTACATCCAACTTCTCACTAAAATACGCAATAGGTCTATTATCTTGGCTCAATAACATTCCAATTGCAACTCCACTCACATCACATCTTACCTGAAATGTCTTCCTGAAATCCGGTAATACCAAAATCTGTTGTTTCGTTATCTTCTCCTTCAGTTTGTTGAAGCTCTTCTCAGCCTCTTCCATCCATTTGAAAGACTTGTGTCTTTTCTCCACTGTATCCATCATTTGAGCACTAATCCCACTAAAACTTATGATGAACTTTCGATAAAAAAAAATTCCAATCCATGGAAGCTTATTACCTCAAAGATATTCCTCGGTGATGGCCTTTCTCAATTTCTTTCACCTTTTCGGGATCCATATTCAATTCATTTGAAGAAATCACAAAACCCAAATATATGAGTTATGTCTTCATAAAAGAGGACTTTTCATATTAATCAACAAATTCTCTTGTTGCAACCTCCTCATCACCAATGTTAAATGTCTCAAATTCTCCTCTTTAGTCTTGCTAAAGACCAATATATCATCCAAATATAAAATCATGAACTTGCCAACGAAATCTTCCAACACTTCATTCATCAACCTCATAAAAGTACTCGGGGTGTTTTTCAATCCAAACGACATAACAAGCCATTCATACAACCCCTCATTTGTCTTGAACATTGTTTTCCACTCATCACCTTATCTCATCCTTATCTGGTGATATCCACTTTTCAAATATATCTTTGAAAAATAGTTCGATCCACTCAAACAATCCCTCAAGTCATCCATCCTTGGAAATGGAAATCTGTATATGATGGTGATCTTGTTTATGGCTCTTAAGTTTGTACACATTCTCCATCCTCCATCCTTCTTCGGACTCAATACAGTTGGTACTACACATGGACTCAAGATTTCTCTAACCAATCCTTTGTCTAATAGATCTTGAACCTATCTTTTCACCTCTGCATTCTCTTGAGGTGTCAACCTGTACATTGCTTTGTTCGGTAGGTTTTCTCCTAGTATCAAATCAATGTTATGGTTGATACTTCTGATAGGTGGTAATGAACTTGGCAACTCATCCACTACTATATCAGAAAAATTATCTAACAGTTCCTGAACTCCCTCAGGAAAATATTCCAATGAATTACTTTTAAGGATAACCCTTGGCTTCCTCACTATAGAAAACTGCATCTCTTGTTCCTTATTAACTTCATTTAGGAGTTCCTTCCCACTCATGAGAAGTATGCTCATGTTGGCTCCATCCTTCACCTTATTCTCTTCGATTGGCAGTAACATGTGTGTCCTACCATTCTTCTCCAAAGTATAGGTATTTCTCCTCCCATAATGAATGACATTCCTTTCATACGGCCATGGCCTCCCCAACAAAACATGACATACATCCATGGGAATCACATCACATAGAATTTCATCTCTATATCCTCCTATCTTAAATTCAACCAGACATTTTTTAATTACTGTTACCTAATGACCTTTATGCAACCATGAGACTTTATACGACGTCAGATGTACATTCATATCCAACTCTAACTTCTCCACCATCTCTGTGGATACTAAGTTATCAATGCTCCCACTATCAATTATTACCTTGCAAACTCTATCCTTCTTTTTGCAGGTTGTCCTGAACAAATTGTTTCTCTTCGCTAGCCTTTCAATTTATGGCTTTGGCTTTAAGATAATTTTCTTCATCATCAAAGATATCCCATATTCTGCACCTTCGGCCTCAACATCTCACTTCTGCGCTTCCAAAATGTGAGCTTCACCTCCTTATTTCTTCCTCTCAGGAAAATCCCAAGACATGTGCCCTGTTTTTCCACATGCATAACATCTTACTTCTCCTCATTTGCCTCTTCCTCTTCCTCTGGGAAAAGAGTTTCTGCCACCACTTTGCCTTCCTTGGGAAATTCCTCCTCTCTTAGAGAAATTATGTGGTTTCTCTGCCTCATATTTGGGCTTTTGTTCCTTGTCCTGGGCAACTCCTTTTCCTATGTTCAAGATTCTACCTCTGTTGTGTTGACTTTTCTTCCTGTTCAACTTCTCTTCTTATTTCAACGCAATCTGATATGCCTCCTCTACTGTTCTAACTATGGCCATGCTGATTTCATCCTGGATATCATATCTCAGGCCGTTGATGTACCTAACAACTTTCTCTTCATCTCTCTCTCTCTTTGTCCAACCCTAATGTTCAATCTGTAGAACTCCTCTGTGTACTCCTTCATAGTCATTCCCTTCTGTCTCAGGTTCTGCATCCTCCTGAACATATTTATCTGGTAATCTTTGGGTATGAATTTCACCTTTAGCTTGGCTACCATTCTATCCCAACTCTTAATCTTTTGTTTTCCATTTCTCCTCCTGTCGACTTGCAGTTCATCCCATCACAGTGTTGCATGTCCTTTCAATATAGTGACAACATGTCTCACCTTTTTCTCCTCCTCGACATCTTCATACTCAAAATACTTGTCGAGTGCTCATA
Organism: Picea sitchensis; assembly: GCA_010110895.2. NCBI lineage: Eukaryota > Viridiplantae > Streptophyta > Pinopsida > Pinales > Pinaceae > Picea > Picea sitchensis. The sequence continues at coordinate 63,087 of SNQJ01S0075292.1, read as the reverse complement.
TCCAATCAAGAAATTCTTCAATGTCTAAATTACCTTCACACATTGGGACGTCAATTTTCACTCTAGATCCCAACTTGACAATTGCTTTCAACAAGCGTTCTTTCGCAGCATCCTCTGCTACAACTTTATCAACCTCTACTTCTTCAATTTCTGCATCGCTGATGTCTCTAGCGTTAGGTTCTCTCCTTTGTGTTGTTTCCATGGCATCCATCCTTGAATGCAGTTCTCTCATATCCCTTTCCATAGCTCTGTTTTCTACAGGTGGCTCAACATGTTTTCTAGGCGTCATTTTGATGATGTATATGATACCTCTCGTCGATATCAACCTACTTCTCTCTCTACATAAATCAATTATGTATCTGCTATGATACCACTCCTGGTGCAAACCCCCTTCCCTCCTTGGGACTACATGACCTCCCGGTCTTGGATCTTCAAACTCCTAAGTTGAATTAACTCTTCGGACCTTCAACAGACCCCAAATGCTCAACACAGGTCCCTTTCATGTTACCCGTAGGGTCGAACTACCCATGCCTTCTCTCTTCGATGGTCCCAACAACACTCAATTTCGCGAGTATTGACTCCATGCTAGAACTTCCTCTTCGGTGACCACGGGCTATGATCATGGGCCAACCCTTCACAAATTCGGACTTTAGAAATATCACAAGCTCTACTTTAAGCTCTTCCACAAGGATATTTGTCCCTCTAGTTGTCCTCTCTCCACACTTAGCAACTCAAAACCTTGGTTCTACTCCTATAGCAGTTCCAATCCACTAGATCTCTCTTCCCCACAACCTGGACAACCCAAGGAATGTACCCCCTTCCCTTAGGCTGTACCATTCATGTATCATGGCTTCCAATGCAATCAGTTGGTAAGGAATCTCTCATCTAGGGATTTCAGGAACTCTCAACTCCTTCAAGAGTTCTCACAACAACCGTCACAAGGCTCTTGAGCCATTTCCTCAATAGGAAAATTCACTATAGGCTTGCAACCTATTTTTTAGGCACACAGACCACATTTCCAACATAAAACATAACCAAACATTAGATTCCTTCAAGCACATCATGGCTGGTGCTCTTTTAAGCACTCATCTCCTCCTTTGCTACCCAAAATTTACATGTAAAAAAAATGTCTCTTTTTCCATACAAAATTCCTTTTTCTCCCTTGATTGTTTGACTCTCACTCATCCCAAATATGATTGCACTTGAGCCCATGCTCCCTAATAACTAAGGGATATGACTCCTCACACCCGCCCTCTAACATGAGTTGAATGATTTTCTTTGGGAACACTCAATAACAAAATATAAGGTTATACAAAATGATCATAATTTTAGGAATGTGGGTTGGATTAATACCTATGACCAATTCCCCCTTTGACCCCTCTCTCTTGTGGAATCATATCCCCCCGTTGTTTTTGTCCCTTTTGTACCGCAACCAATGCTTATTACTTTTATTAATAATTTTAATGTTCATAATACACAATTTGTCCCCTGACCATATTAAACAATATGGGATATTTTCCTAAATCATATCATCTCACCTGCTTAATTAATATATGCACAATTACATTATAATTTGCGGAGATTAAAACTGGGGATGTTACACGATTGGAACCCTCTTTGCATGGGTTCCAAGAAATGAGTGCAATGTTATAGTATGTATATATGTTATTTGTTGCAATCTAGTAGGCCATCAATTTCCTTAGGATATGATAGAGGTGTTAAGGAAATAAGGTTGTTGTTTCCTAGTAGAGGCCTATGATCTAACTAATGAATCCTAATGGTATTTGGGATGGAAATCAACTATGAATTTGATATTGAATGATCTATATGTATATATATGGAATCAATTCAAATAGGAATTAGCATCCAATGCTATTATCCTATTGAGTGGAAATAAGAAACTTATCTGGGCTACAAACATTGAAGGAAACTTTTAATATCCACAAATTTTAGAAAAATAAATTCTGAGTTGAATTTAAAAATATATTTGCATTTTTGGAAAATTCGAATTTGGAAATATTTTTCCATTTATGGCAAATCCGAATTTGGAATTTTGGATTATGTAATTAATTATTTAATGATTGTTGGGAAAAGATTTGACTTTCCCAACTATCCTGTTTTATTTGACACATGTATGAGATACATTTTAATTAATTAAATGCTCGAAGACAAATCGAACAACTAGATTAAAAATCGATGACCATGACTCCATGAATGGGGAACAAGTTTGAGTTACCTCAGAGCGGATTTTTACAAGCGGAAAAAGTTGAATTTGACCACTAGAATCCCCTAAAAATCAAGGATTTGTAAAGATGCGAATTTCCCTAAGGAGGGAAAGGAATGGAAAGACCTAGGCACATGAATATATACAACAAATGTGGGAGGCAGAATTCTACTTAGTATATTGATGAATTGAGAATTGTTTGTTGTTATGAACACTTGTAGTATGAGGTAAATCATATTTTGATATATTGATGGTGACTATAGCTAAGGATGATAATTCAATTTTCCCTTATGGACTCATGGTCATGCTAGGGGGTGATCAGGACAAGTGATTGTGGTTATTTTGTTCTATGGTTGGGTGGAACGTGGTTGTTCCATTTGTTTCCCAACATCGGTTTTTTCATTTATGTATTTCAGTTGTGTATTTAAATTGTTGGTGCTATGCTAATGATGTTTTATTATTTATACAATTGTTGCAATATCTTATGTTATTGCATTTGAAAACAAAATATGTTTGAAAGAACTGTATAGCCATATTAATTGTTGGCACAGGGGCATACCGAGGGTTCAACGCTACAACAACGCACCAAGAAATCCCTAACTACTGGCCCTTTCAGCAACACCTGCGAAGTAGATGAAGTCTCACTCGAGGTAGAGGCAGGGGTGGTTGCAGGACTCAAGTGTCTGCAACCTTAGCTGGGACACAGATATGTGATTGTACTACTTAATAAATCACTTAGCACTGTCAATTCCTCAATATACAGTCAATAACCACTTCGCTTATAAGATAGAACTTTGTAGCATTAACACTGATCTAATGTATTTAAGCAATTATCATAAGTAAATAGGTCAGATCTAGTAGATCAAGCACTAAACGTATTCATGTATATCAGATATATTATTCTACCTATCAGTATCACTAAGCATAAGAAGATCTATCTTAAACATATCAGAGAACTTAGCATATAACATATGAACACATCAAGACAAAGCACGAAGCACATGACACAGTGTTTATGTGGTTCACCCCCACCCTAGGGCTAAGTCCACCAACTCTTCTTCTATATTGTCTTCGGTCAATCGGTTACAAGCACCGAGCCTCAAAACCCTTACTCTGCATAGGATATAAGATCTGCACGGCTCGCTAGATCCCTCTTCCTTGCGTTACATCACTAAGCCTCCTATCTTATTGCATGGGGACTTGCACTCAACTCTATAAGTCTTACACAAAATGCACAAAGCCTTGATCACACAGATCCAACTCCTGGCACTTAGCCTACATCACATAGATATGTCATCCACTACTTCTCTATATGGCGTAGACATCTATATATACACACACAAAATAGGCATAAACATGGGTAAACCCATGGGCTGACATCCCATTCCCGTTACATATTCCCAAAAACACAAAAAGGGGCCCAAAAGGGGGTTGAGATCCCATGATCTCTGCTTCGTCTTGCACTCCTCCTTCGACAGGATGTCGAAGTTCCAAAATAGGTCATCATGACCAAGAAATTCCCAAAACTTGGTCAAGGGCCAACAGGCCCCCAACACTCACCTATGACTCGTCCTGAGTCACTTTGGTCTGAGCAATTCTGCCTCGAATGCCTCGAGCTTGGCTCGAGCTGCTTTGACTTGTTTCTTTGTTGTGGCCTCTTGTTCAGTGAACTCCTAGATCACTGCATCATTCACTGGTCCTTCTAGGCATTGTTCTGTTGTGGTGACAACCTGTTCTAATTCTACTCCTTGGCTCTCCACTTCTGTAAACAACCGACATGCCTTATCTTGCATAAGTTGAAGTTGTTGAGTGACTTCCATCACTTTTCATTGAAGCATATGGATCTTTTGCTGAGATGTACATTGTTTGTGAGATCTCTTCATTCTGTCTACAACTGACAGGGCCTTCAGCTACACCTATAGTGTATCTGCATGTTGCTTCGCTTCTTGGAGCTGTGACTCCAATGCTTGTAACTTAAGATTCCTAGTGATTTTTTCATATGTTTGAGTGCTTCAGTTACTCAAATGCTTGCACTCCAAAGCAAGAGCTCTTAATCTTTCAACTGCACTGCGAGCAGTGACTTCCCTTTGGTCTCATACATATTGAGGGGTCTCGGGCACAGTGTGGAGCTCCAAGTCTACTATGCACTGCTGGAGCTACTGGATTACATCTTCAAGTTGTGCCACCTGCTATGGAACTCGTTCTTCGGCCTTTACTTCAATGACTGTCACAGAGAGAAGTGATCTATGAACCATCTCCTGTACTTTGAGTTTCTCTGTGAGCAACTGTTACTTTTCTTTATGCAACTGTGCTTTTTCTTCATCGAACCTCTCTTTCAAAGTAATCTTCTCGCGTTCAACAGTACTGCACTTCTCTAGAAGGTCTTCCTATGCTTGCACCAAAGCTTGGGTGGCTTGCATTGTCTCTTCCTGTGCTCGTTTAAGGTAAGCTTCAACTGTATCAGTGATTCAATGGAGTTGAGATGCATCATCTCCTATTTCTGGTTTTCCTGTTGATAGAGGTGCAGTAGAAACTGCGCGGCTCGATTGTAGTGCATGTTGCACTTATTGAAGTTCAACCTTGATCCGACTGAACACCTCCTCCTACTTAGCTTCTTGCTTCTTTGCTATCTCTAGCAAAGCATCATTCAGTGCTACAATGATGAATTCAAATTCGTCTGAGGTGAGGGTGGTCTCAAACTTAGTCCTGGTTTCTTTTGATTTCTTCCTTGATGAAAGTTTCAGAGGAGAAACCTTTCTTTTCTTCGAGGGGTCCTCCTCGTCTCTAGGTGGTGTAACCTTGCCTTTCTTCTGTTCAACTTCTACGCCATCTATCTCTTCATCATCACCTCCTTTCTTAGGTGAGATAGAATAAGTCTTTGCCGAGGTACTGTGGACATCTTGGGCTCCTTCATTTTTCTTGGTCTTGCTCGGTCCAGGTGTATCGTGCACTTCTTTTGGACTGTCAATATCAAATAGCTTTGTGGGGTCTGTTGGGATGAGTAGGTCCACCGACCATTCCTTATTAATATATTCTAAGTCTTCCTCCATCAGCTTGTAGTATTACTGCAACTCTTGTTTATGCTCATCAGCGTGCGCTGTGATATAGATGAAATGGCAGTCCGCACTGAATTTCATCAATGGCCTAAACCTATGGAGTGTGTTCAGGGTTATATGAGGCTTAGATTGGATAGAGGTATTCAGCTGGTTGTAATAAGTGTGGAATATGACATTTGATTTCCATTGCTTGTTCATGTCGCTGGATTACCACAACGTACTGAACTTCGTGGCCAGTGGTTCAAAGGGCTCGATGTCCGGGAAGGTCGCACCTTCCGACATCTCCTATGCGATGAATGTGCTTAAGATGAGAAGCCAACTAAAGTGGAACTCATATCCTTGGTCTTGTGATTCCCTGCAATTCAATTCTAAATAGTTCACCAAGTACTTCGCCCAATTCATATGTAGGCCCTCTGTGCACTTCTCTGCGAGGTCGACTACAAATCCGGTTACTGGGGTGGGCCGGTTCTTGTGAACTAAATTCCCTGCGATCAGTTGATAGGATAGGTGCATTATGCCACTCTGGATAGAGGCTACCTTGTAGCCTCCCATGTCCTTTTCTACATCTTCATAAGTATCCTTTATCCTCTAGGTGAGAGCACGATCTGCGGTCCTTCCAAGGTAGAAATCCTGTGGGTTGGGGCCTTGCATGCTTAGCCCTGTGATCTAATTGATCAATGTCAGATCCACTGTGATGTGATGGTTCAACCACAAATAACCTCCATGATAGCAAGACAACAGTAATTTGACGCATACATTCACCTCCTGGTGTCGCCCAAAGTGCAGAATCTTCATAACATTCAGTAGGGTGGACTGCGCGAGGTTCTGGGTCCATGACTGAGGGGTAATCTTTGAGTTCTTTCCTTTTTTTCTCGTTGGATATTTATGTGGGGTGAGAATGTTGTAAACCTTCCTGTCACTGAGGTTGAAGTCGTTAAACGTCAACGCTGTGAGCTTATCCTGGTCAGCATGAACTGAGCGCACCTCTTTCGGAAGGTACGTAGTGACCAACGCGTATTCAAATTCTCGAGGCACATTTCCACGATTGATTACGCCGCTCAGAGGTGGTATATAGGCAAGTAAAATGCTCAGAATCAGCTTAGCATTCGTGATATCGTCTCTATGCTTCATTTGTTTCTCATCAGCTGGCTGGGATGGTCCGGCTTGAGTAGTGGATGGAGAGGCCTACATTCCTCTCGTCGAAGATGCTTGTACACCTGTAGACACTCCTCTCTTTGACATGACTCTTTCAGTCATCAAGTCGAGGAGAGTTTTTGTCACTGATTCTTCAATTATGGTGAACTCGTTGGACATATGCGCTCAAGATTAAAATTATTGGGGTCATGATGGACTTAGATACTACACTAGAATAATAGAAAGGGCACAATGATCACTGTATGCAATTCGTTCAGTCTGCGGGCTTCAAATTCTCAGTTAGAAAAAGTGTTCTCTGTGCATGGCATGAAGGGATAAGTAGGCAACTCAGCAATGGTTCATGTACAACGGTTATGAGCCTCTATTAACTCTTGTTTGATCCATTATGGCACGGTCCAATGGTCCGATGAAAAACCTTTATTGCTTTTCTGTCCATTTGGAGCAGAAGTCGAATGGATATATCGGCCCCAACGACTATATTTATTCACCATGGAGAAGTGCCATGTGTCACTGCTCTGATATCCCGGCGAAGCTCCGATTCTACAAATTTTCTTTCTGCGAAGTTCCCTCTGGAATCTTCTATAACTTTTCACTCTTATCCCTCTTCTTACTTAGCTTTCTAGCCTTCTTTTTAATGAGCTTCATTTCGGTAGTCTCTTTTCCATTCTAATTCATGTCTTCTTTTAACATATTTACTGCGTGTTGTTGAGATTCTTTCCTAGGACTCAGGAGTAATACCTTTTATTTATCTGGGATAGGTACTTTAGTCTTTTGGGAGTCTTTTGATGTTCCTACAGCTTTGACATCAGGGTCACTAGTGTCAAATAGTTTCGATATATTCTCCTGTTCTTCAATCAATTGTGCAATATTTCTGGTCATGAAAACTTTTAACTCTTTCTTCTTCTGTTCCAAAATTTCTTCTTCTTCTTTTCATCTGGCTTGATCTCTGTCAATCTCAGGTTTTCCTATTAACATGGTAGACGAGGTGTGGTTCTCAATAAATTGAATAATCTGAAAATCTTCTTTCATCAAAGTTCCATTGACAGTCATAGGTATCTGAGCGAGCCTCCCACACAGGTTTACCAATTTTCCTCTAAATAGCCCTATTCTTCCTAGTGAAGGGATCATAGCGGGCCTTCCTATAGTTTCCCAAGTTCTTTCTGTCATGATATTCACTTTTGTTTCCTCATCTAGAACACAATCAATGTCAAAGTCCCCTATTCTTGCTTCAAGGTACTCCTTGTCTTTACAAATCTCTGATAGTCTAACATGTCGATGGTCATCCTGTTGGATTACTAAGAGGGGGGGGGTGAATTAGTAATAGAGCAATTTAATCCCTTTTAACCATATAATCCAAGTGTTATATCAATGAAGTATTATCATCCAATAACTGTAGAGTAAATAAGCAATGAACAAATGAACAATCATACACATACACAGTACACCAGTGTTTTACGTGGAAACCAAAATCGGGAGAAAACCACATAATGCTTTTTCTTATATGTATTGAAGAATTACATTCATTGGAAGCACCAACTTCCTTTTTTTTCCAGCTACAACTGGAAGGAGGCTCCAACCCCCTAGTTTCTCAGGCTACGACCTAAGGGAAGCTCCAACTCCCCAATTCTCTGGCTACAACCAAAAGGAGGCTACAACCCCCTATGTTCTCCGGCTACAACCGGAAGGTGGCTACAACCACATCTCCTTGCCCCGTTCTGCCACCCTGAAGTAGAAGTAGAATGATGGAACCACTGTCACACTATCACTGTGAGATATACCACTGTAAACCTATACCAATAAATCTAAACCATGCATCAACCTGTACCTCAA
>SNQJ01S0075292.1:36515-54812 GCA_010110895.2 Picea sitchensis | reverse complement strand
TTGGAGTTCATCCATATTTACTTCTTATCAACCATGAAAAAAAAATAATGAGTCATATTTACATCAAACAATATTGGGTCCATTACCAAAACCTTTGTGCTATAGGGCTTTCTTCAAGGGTTGACATCAATGACAACCAACCGTAATCAACACATCCAAGGTGTCTTTTATCTGTAGTAATACCTTCTCTGATTCTTTTTGGGGTTGTGATGTAGCCTTAGTTTCTAGATCTCTCTTAGGGTTTTCTTTTCTTATGTTCATACTTGCAATCTTAGAAATCATTCTAGGGCAATCCAACACTTCATGGTCCATAGCCTTAGAACAAAGAAAACTAGGTCTTCTTCCAGGGAATTCCTTAGCAATATGTCCTTGTCTTCTGCAACTATAACAGAGGGTCAATCCTCTCTTTCTTTTAAATGATCCCCAACCTCCTCTGTACTGCGCACTAGGATTGTATGAGCTAACCTGCAAACAATTCTTTCTAGGATCCTGCATCCATTTTTTACTCCAAACATTCTTTCTATGCATGGGTATAACATATCTTTAATTATTCTTATCAAATCTATTCATATCAAACCTTCTTTCATCTATTAGTGCCCTAGATTTCAGGCTAGGACAAATCCTATCAATCATACCTAGATCCATACTCTAGAAACAAAAATTTCTACTTATCTTACTTCTACAGAGAACAAAGCTTCCAGATCTAATTTTTTTAAACTATTCTTACCTTTATCAGAGCACAAAGCTTGCAGATCTTACCTCTTTTAATCATAAATTCTTACTTTTACCTTTCTTAGAGTGCCAAGCATTCAGATCTCGCTTCTTTCCTTTAGATTCAATCTTCTTTCCTTAGATCGGGTTTCTTTCTTTCATATCTGACCCTATTTCTTTAGCAAAGAGATTTATAATTCAAGTAGAATACTGTGTGCTAGGGCATAGATCTACACACAGAGATTTCACAGTTTCAGGATGGATCTTTGCACAAAGCTTCTTCTTTCTCAGTTCCCAACAATCACAGTTTTAGGTCCTGGAAACAGAACCATTTGTTGGCACAGGGGAAGACCTAGGGTTCAACGCTAAAAAAGTGCATCAAAAAATCCCTAACTATCGGCCCTTTCAGAAACACCTACGAAGTAGATGAAGTATCACCCGAGGTTGTTAAAGGTGAATCCTCCTACGGATAAGCAGATTCCCTCTTGGTCTCTAGACTCCTAAGGCCAAGACGGAAAAGTAATTAACATGGACATTGACATACTTTTAGATCTAATCAAGCTAACATATGAAGGAGAAGAAGAAAGATATGTACCTTATTAACGACATTTGTCCTTGCAAAGTCCAGGCTGAGCTTCTATCCTTAGCTCCCTGATAGGTCCTGTAGAACAAACAAAGATACAATGGACTTCCTATTCTACTGAGATTATCTCAAATATAGATCTATCTACTGAAGACAAACTCATGTGGAACAAACATAAGTTTGAAAGAAACAGGCCAAGCATTGATATATTGATAGGAACAAGTAAAAGTACTTATAATCCTTTGAAGAAGGTGTAGCAACTTCTTCCAGTTCTCCTTGTCCAACCCCTTTGCTCAAGTAATATACACTGATTTCTTTGATGGCATCTCACTTATGGGATCATAAATGTCACATCTCCAATCTCTTTTGTTCATACCACTTATAGGATCATAAGTTTGGTATAAATCTCTAGTCTCCACTATTTTCTATATGTTGCCTATGAGATCATAGGTTTCATACCTCCAATCTTTTTCATGTACCTTTCACTATGAGAAGGCCTCCTTATATAACCTTGGAGAGGCCCAACCACTTGAGAGATCTTTGGGATGATTTGAGGATTCCTCTCCTTCAGTTGAGGATATTCCCTAAGATCATGCCTTGACCTTCTATTTGAATCCAACCACTTTCAGAAATTGAGGGGATTCTTCGCTATTTTTTCTCAACAAACCAAAAACTCACTCAGAAAAGGTAGTGCTCCTCCAAAAGGATGCATAGAGTGCTCAAACGCTCCCCCAAAGAGGCCCAGGGAGTGCTAGCACTCCCTGACAGTGGGTAGGGGAACGCTCCTCTCCAAAATCCATATTTGAGTGGTTTTTCCAGTGGCAAAAGGCTTGTACTCTTTGCCAACTGATTTCTCTTCTTCAAAACTAGTCTCTGAGGTGTCTTAAGTGTCCTTATGATGTCATTAGAGGCACGACATAGGCAAGATGGTAGCATGATGTTTTCTACACTTGCGACACTTGTGATCAAAATGCGACACTTGCGGACAAGATGCAACACTTACAACACTTGTAATGATGACACTTGCGACACTATTGAAGTGAGTAATTTTGAGGTGTAACAGAGGTAGAGGCAGGGGTGGTTGCAGGACTCAAGTGTCTACAACCTAAGTCGGGACACAGATCTGTGATTGTACTACTTAATAAATCACTTAGCACCGTCAGTTCCTCAATATACAGTCAATAACCACTTCGCTTATAAGACATAACTTCACAACATTAACACTGATCTAATGTATTTAAGCACTTATCATAAGTAAATAGGTTAGATCTGGTAGATCAAGCACTAAGCATATTCATGTATATCAGATCTATCATTATACCTATTAGTAGCACTAAGCATAAGCAGATCTATCTTAAATATATCAGAGCACTTAGCATATAACATATGAACACATCAAGACAAAGCACAAAACACATGACATAGTGTTTATGTGGTTCACCCCCACCCTGGGGCTATGTCCACCAACTCTTCTTATTTATTGTCTTTGATCAATCAGTTACAAGCACAGAGCCTCGAAACCCTTACTCCGCACACAACAAACAATCTACGCAACTCGCTAGATCCCTCTTCCTTGTGTTACAACACTAATCCTCCTATCGTATCGCACAGGGACTTGCACTAAAATCGATAAGTCTTACACAGAATGCACAAAGCCTTGATCACACAGATCCAACTCTTGGCACTTAGCCTACATCACATAGATATATCATCCACTACTTCTCTATATGGCCTAGACATTTATATATACACACAAAATAGGCCTAAACATGGGTAAACCCATGGGCCGACATCCCATTCCCATTACATATTCCCAAAAACCCAAAAAGGGGCCCAAAAAGGGGCTAGGATCTCGTGATATCTGCTTCGTCTTGCGCTCCTCCTTCAACAAGCTATCGAAGTTCCAAAATAGGTCATCATGACCAATAAATTCCCAAAACTTGGTCAAGGGCCAACATTAGTTGATATGGATTGCCACTGTGTAAAATAGTTGTAGTAGTATGCTATTAACAATGTAGTTTACATGTATGAATATAGATATATATGACCGTAAAAAAACTAATTTATATTTGATGTTGTTGTGTCGAACTAAAGAATAACAGTCCCAATACATGTTTTGTCAATTATGAAAGAAAGACACTTGATACAGTAGAGTAAATGTCATTTGAAAAAAAAATGATATACAACTTTATTACCATCAATAGTTCAAGGATCAAAATGTTACAATTGAGTTCCTTAAACACCAGATCTCCTTATCTAGTTGAAACAAAAATTTAAAGGACTACATAAATTATCCGTGAATATTCACAAGGACTAGTGGAAGAATATGGAACCCGAATACCTTTTGTGGACATATTGCACACTTCTCCAGTGCTTTGGTTGTTCTCCCAACCTATAACAAACATGAAAAATAATTAGTAACTTACTAATGTAAGAAATTATTATTACTAGAACAATCAGTAAAACATAAGGAAATCTTTTAATTGAGTACAAAAATCTTGATATCCTGTAAATTATATGATTAAAAAAGTAAAAGGGATACCAACAGAAATGAGAATACAGTCATAATAACAAATGAATATTACTTTGGAGAAGAGTAATTAAGATCCTTACAAAGGGCCTAAGTTACTGAGAAAACAATCATTTTAAATAGATATACCTTATGCATAGACAAGAATAATACTTACAGTAAAGGAAATAGTAAGTATGAAATAAAGACATAGATTTACCATTTGCAAATTGGACAATTTATACAAGTTATATAATTTAAATAACCTTAAATCAGAAATACCACAATGATGTTTGGGAGACAATCTAGGTATGTGAAGGATTCAGTAAGGACCCGAGTCTTTATTAAAAGGAAAAACAAAATTAATTCTTGATTTAAACGAACAAGAGAATCCTGTAGGTTTCAAACAGAGTTGTTGAAGGCACACGATATCCTCAAAACTATGTATGGTTGGAATCCTAATCGTCGAGCTAATATTCAAGAGCACAGGTCGTGGGTGTATAATGGAGATAGGGCATGATAATCCTCGGCAAAGATATATATTATCCAGTAACTTGGTATAAAGAGGGGTCGTATCACTTTCAACGATTAAGGGTTTTAATCTTGCCTTAACTACAGGGTGTAGTTATATAATATTCAAACAAAGAAATGTATTGCATAGAAAAAGAAACAGTGAACACGCGTACTACATAGACAGAGGGAAATTCCATAGAGAAATGTATTTCATAGACAAAGAAATAATGAACACGCATTCTGCATAGACAGAGAGACATTCCACAGAGAAATGTATTGCATAGGAAGATAAACATAAAACATGCGGGATATTTCCACAGAGAAATGTATTGCATAAGCAGAGAAACAGAAAACATACGAGATATTTCCACAGAGAAATGTATTTCTGAGACATAGAAACATTCCACAGAGAACACCAGTTCTACATAGATGGAGAGATATATTTCACATAAGGATGTATCGAATATACAGAGAAACATTCCACGGAGAACAGGCATTCTGCATAAACCTAAAGGACTTCCACAGAGAAATGCATTACATAGACATGGGATTATTTTCACAAAGAACACATTGCATAGAGTATTTGACAATAAAGTAATAAATTGCATAGGGAATGCATAATATAAATAAAATCATGATACAGAGATCTTCTGAAATACAAGGAATGCATCATGCAACAAACTGTTGGGAAAATCATTTTATAATGAAAACATTTCCTTCAAACCTAAATAACACCATTGCATCGAAATAACGAGTCTGTAGAATAGGATACACAGAGGAACTAGACTTAATATGCACAATCCGAGAGAAAATTTGAAACAATGACCACCACTCCATGAAAGGAATCGGCTAAACGACCATTAATTCCTTGCTACCACAGAGCCAAACAAGTTTTACCATTGCGGGCCATTTCTACCTTGCTACCAGAGATTCGAACAAGTTTACCATCGTGGAAGAAAAAAAGCAAATAGTAACAAAAACAAAATGGAATAATTGTGAGGGTAATGTCACTTTGTGCCTCTCAATATTGGAGAAGGTTGAATAGTACACCACCCTCACCATGCCATGTGAAGCCAACCTAGGTGGAAATCACGTAGTGGGGCTTTCCTACAACATTAGGCCAGAAGGAGTAAAGGCGGTCTGACACCATTAATGGATATGACCTAGCTTAATTCCCTAAGACTAGGTTCATATCTTCTGGTAACTACCACCCTTAAATACTTCTCTATTTCCATAAAGGCCACAAATTATAAATGTAATGCGAACTAGTGGGGTCTTAATAGGATTACGACGATATAGTTTTTTTTTCATAAGTTACATATCATGGTTTATTACTACGGGACTTGAAAACCCTACCATGTAGGTTCTTGATTTAGTGGGTTATGACCTTTAGGTTCAATCCTATATACGCTATTGTTAAGTCTTGAATGCGCCGTTAAATGTTTTAAAAACCCTAGTGTAGGACTTATATAAATGGGTTGTACAAATTATGCCTAGGATATGGACCTTGGCAGGCCTATCCATTTACACATCAACTCTACAATGTTAATTCTAATAGCGACGCTTAACAACAAATGATGTGTTGATATTAAGATCTCTTGCAACCTTTTAGAATGAGTAATCATAATGATACACTTGGCAGGTATATAATTAATGGTTTAAGATATAATTATTTTTGTGTCACAAACATTTGTCACACATAATAAACTTTAGTTTTCCCCTTTTATTTTTATTTTTATTTGTGAAATTTGGGGTAAATTACATATGGTATCGAAGTTGTAGGTACGATGCTTGGACCTGAGGGAAACACTATAATTTTATTTTGTTTTCTTGAAACAAAATCTAACAAACACATTTACTGTTACAAATAGAAAAACAATTTGTCTATTGTGAAAATGTCAGCACAAAATGAAGAAGGAGACTGACCTGAAGGGAATCCAAACCAGGAACTTCATAAAGACCCAGAACATAAAAGTGAAGGGAATTCAACCATTCAATGCTTGGAAATGATGTGAAACCTCATCATGGAATTACAAGGATTTAAAGAAGATAACAAAAAAATAAAGAAAGCACATGAAGACTAGTTGGAAATAAATGAAATGCTACTACGCAGTATAGTAACAAAGAAGATTCCAAAATACAATGAAAAAGAGGAAGAGGTCAGCAAAATTCCTCTAAGAACTTTGGCCATGAAACAAGAAAAGAGGATAGTTCGTCTGAAGACACACACATGATAGAAAACAAAGCATCTACAGGAAGAAAAAGAAAACAAGTGGACTACCTGGAAGGTGAATTCAAGAAAATAAAACCTTCCACCTTTGATGGAGAATCAAAGAATGGTGAGGAGGTTGAAGCATGGTTACTAGATATAAAGAAATACTTCCAAATTTATAACTAATCTAGTAATATGAAAGTCAAAATGACCATTTACAACTTAAAAGGAAAATCTAGTATCTGGTGGCAAGACCTAAAATTAGCTAAAGGATTGAAAGAAAAATGAATGGAATGGTCAGAATTTAAAAATTATTTCAAGAAGAGGTACTTATTAGAAAGTTATTATGAAAGAAAAACTAATGAATTTTATGAACTGCGACTAGGACAAATGGACATGGACGACTTGATAAATAAATTTCTAGATCTGTTGAGGTTTGTGTCGTACATCAAAGAGGACAAAGTAAAAATAAAAATATTCTTGAGCTATCTACCACAGTCGTACAAAGACAAAATTGAATTTGACAATCCTAAGTCTTTAAATGAAGTGTTTATAAAGGCTCGAATGTGCTATGATCAATACAAACAAAGATATGAAATCCCCAAGGCATGGAGAGACTAGAAACATGATAGAATAAATCAACATAAGAAAGGCTTCCAACCAACCCCTTTTTGTAACATGGTGAAAGGTTTCCAAAGGAAGGATTATCATTCTAATACACAAAATTCTCAAGGGGGAAATAGACCAGTTAATCTAGGAGTCAAGAAAGTTGGGGCCAATCACAAAGAACCATTGAAGTGTCGGGAGTGTGGAGAAACCCACCTGAGGAGAAATTCCCCATGCTTAAATCCCACAACAAGAACTTTAGTCCATAACCTTCAAGAGGCTTCAACGGTTGGAGAAATTGGTAGAAACGTGCATAAAATCAATGCAGTTCTGGATGGAAGACAAGAATATCATCAATCCACTATTATGGAAGTTGAAGGTAAAATTCATTCCTGCAATGTTTCTATACTAATTGACCCAAGATATAGCCTAATTTATATTACTCCATCTTTAGTTGAATTGAAAAAGTTAAAGAAGGTAAAGTATGCTAAGTCCTGGTTAGTATAGTTAGCAACAAGGACCAAAAGAAAGGTAACATATTTGATTTCTGATTGTGAATTAAACATAAATGGTCAAAGTACAAAGTTAAATCTAAACATATTACCTTTGGGGTCTTACGATATAATTATTGGAATGGACTGGAAAGAGAAACATAAAGTGATATTAAACTGTTACGAAAATTCGTTTGTGTATAAAGATGAAAATAACACAGTTAGAATAGTACAAGAAATCAGAAAACCAGTTTCTGTTAGGAAAATATCAGCGATGCAATTTAAGAAATGTATGAACAAAGGTTACCAAATTTATGTTGTACAAGTAACTAATATCCTAAGAGAAGAAAGAAATATGAGTTTAGAATACTTTACAATCCTATGTGGGTTCATGTAGATGAAATAACAGAACTACCTCCAAGGAGAGAGATAGATTTCTCTATGGATCTACTACCTAGATCTACTTCGGTATCCAAGGAACCTTATAGAATGAGCCTACCCGAATTAACAGAACTGAAAATTCAATTACAAGAACTGCTAGATAAGAAATATATCAGACCAAGTGTTTCACCTTGGGGAGCACCAATTTAATTCATTAAGAAGAAATATGGGACTTTGAGACTGTGTATTGACTATCAACAACTGAATAAAATGACAATTAAGAATAAGTATCCCTTACCCAAAATTAATGATCTATTTGATCAGGTTGGAGGAGAAAATATATTCTCTAAGTTAGATTTAAGGTCTGGCTATCACCAAGTCAGAATAAAGGACACATATATAAATAAAAAAACATTTAGAACATGTTATGGACACTATGAGTTTGTCGTAATTCTATTTAGAATTACTAATGCACCAACAACCTTTATTTTCTTGATGAATAGTATATTCAACAAATATCTGGATAAATTTGTGATGGTTTTTATCGATGATATTCTAGTTTACTAAAAAACAAAAGAATAACATGAAGAACATCTAAAAATAGTATTGCAGACTTTAAGGGAACATAAGTTGTATGCGAAGTTTGATAAGTGTGACTTATACCAAAGAAATATATAGTACTTAGGACACGTAATATCCAAAGAGGGTATGGTAGTTGATCCAGAAAAGATTAAATCCATTATGGAATGGCCTAACCCTAAGGATTTAGAAGACATCAGATCATTTATTGGAATCACCGGTTATTACCAGAGATTTATCGAAGGATTTTCCATAATCGCGTACCTAATTACATCACTACAAAAAAGGGAATAAAGTTTAATTGGTCACAAAAGTGTCAGGAAAACTTTGATAAACTAAAAAGACTGTTAACTATACTTAAGGTAGCAGATCCCGATAAATATTTTATAGTGTGTGTGGATGCAAGCAAAGAAGGATTAGGAGGTGTGCTAACATAAGATGGGCACACCATCTATTATAAATCATGTAAACTGAAAGAACATGAACAAAATTATGTGACTCACGATTTAGAATTAGCATCCGTAATTCATGCATTAAAAATGTGGTGACATTATTTAATGGGAAGAAAATTTATGTTACTAACCGACAACAGTGGTGTAAAGTATTTGTTCAGTCAACTAGATCTCAATGCAAGGCAAGAAAAATGGTTGGCCTTTTTAAGTGAGTTTGATTTCGAGGTATGACACATAAAAAGTAAGGAAAAAAAAGTTGTAGATGCACTAAGTTGGAGAACTGGCAAACTCTATGAAGTAAGTATCATCAAAGCATAAAACAATATCGAACAAAGAATAAAATCTGCAAGCATTAGTGATGAAGATTACATAAAAAAAAACAACATAATTGCAAGGAAATACATAAAAGAAGAATAGAACAGATCTGAGTATTGATAAAAATGGATTATTAAGATTCAAGAACCAACTATAGATACCTAATTCTGTTGATTTAAAGGAAACAATTCTTGACGAACTGCACAAAAATCCATATTCTGGTCACCCAGGATACCAAAAAAAGATAACAGCCTTAAAAAAATTGTTTTATTGGCCTAACATGAAGAATGAAACCGTTGAGTATTTGTCTAAATGTTTAGATTGTCAACATGTAAAGGCTGAACATCAAAATTGAGCAAGTATGTTACAACCTCTGCCTATACCAGAATGGAAATAGGAAATTATCTCGATGGACTTCATCACAGGTTTTCCTAAGACTCAAAGACAAAATGACTAGATTATGGTAGTGATTGATAAACTAAGAAAATATACAAATTTATACCTGTGAAATCTAATTACAAAGCGATTGATATCATTGAAAGTTTTATGAAAGAAATATTTAGATTGCATGGAATTCCTAAGTTGGTGATTTCCAATAGAGATGTCAAATTTACGTCAAATTTTTGGAAATAATTGTTTGTAGGTTTGGATACTAACCTAAATATCAACACAAGCTACCATCCACAAACATATGGGAAAATTGAACGAACAAACTAGATTATCGAAGACATGATGCAAATGTGTGTAAGAACAAAACAAACTAAGTGGGAGGAGTACCTGCACTTAGTTGAGTTTCCTTACAATAAAAGTTATCAAACATCAACTCAGATGAGTCCCTTCAAAGTATTATAAGAGAGGAAATCCACAACCCCGATTAGTTGGGATAATCCAGTTGACAGGATTATGGTGGGGCCGAAAATGCTCCAAGAAATGGAGAGAATGGTAAAAAGGGTACATCAGAAATTAAAAGAGTCCCAAGACTGACATAAAAGATATGCAGATCCAAAAAGAAGACATCGGGAATTTCAAATTAGGGAACATGTATATATAAAATTCAAAGTGAGAAGGAGCTCTCTAAAGCTAGGAAATTGTTCCAAGTTGGCACCAAGGTTTTGTGGCCCCTTCGATATTTTAACTCGAATCAGACCCATGGCATATCAACTAGCACTTCCTGTAAATTTAAAAGTTCATATTTTTTTTCATGTTTCATTACTAAAAATGTATATTCATGATCCTACTCACATCATTTATTGGAACATGGTGCAGGTGTTGGATAAATTTATATTTTAGACTTTAAAACTAGTTCAGTGGGAGTTAATTGACTAGTTCTATTTTAGACTTTCTAATCTTAGACCATCACTATTATGCATGCATTCCTAATTATAGGATGTCATTTCCTATATGAGTGAAGATCACTCACTCATTGATAAGATCGTAATATGCATTGATTCTCATTCTTGATAATTTATCTCTCTTCCTTTTCTTCATAACCTTTTTTTTGTGCATGCTTTAGCTAGATCTCCTGTGCAGGTTTCCATGAAACACTGACATGGTATCAAAGATACGTTGTTTGGAGAAATCCAGACAAGCCAAAGAATGAGGAAAATCGGAGTTTCGACGTGCTAAATCCGCGGCCATACCTTTTAGCAGTGATTTCGCCAAAAATATTAAGTTTTTGAGGAAACAACTTGCGTAGAAAGTAAATCGACCCATTATTCAAGTGGTTTTTCAACCGTTTGGAGAGATTCCTCACCATTTTCTGAAAAAGTAATCTGGAAGATAGCCTCCTAAAACTGATATGAATCTGTGGTCGTACCTTTCTACAATGATTGCTCCCAAAATATTAAGTTTTTGAGGAAACGACTCGCATGAGAAGTAAATCAACCCATTTTACAAGAGGGTTTTCAATAGTTTGGCGATATTCCTCACCGTTTTCTCAAAAAGTAAGTCGAAAGATCATCTCCTGAGACTGATATGAATTTTCACTTAAAATGCCCTTTCTTCCGTGATTTCTTAATTTTTCACTTGCAGATTGAGAGTAAATTTTTAGGGGTTCTTAGAAACAGTGGGAGAGATGGATAGGACAACTATTATATAGTCAAAATTGGTGGTAATCCTCACACCATACAATTATTTTGATTTGAATCCCAAGGTAGAATTCCAACTCAGAAGGAAATGACTGTATAATTTGATGATCGTGATAGAAACAAAACCTACATCAACGATTGAGAAGATGAGATGGACGAATTGTAAGGATGAGGGCACATGACTATTTCTTGAGTTAATCTCCACTGATCTATGGTTTCATGTTTCCACAAGAAATACTCCAAATGATATCTAGACCACCTTGGAAGGACTCTTTGGAAAGCAGGATGAGATGCGAGGTCATATGCTTGAGGTAGAGGTGAATACCTTAGACCCTAAAAGTTTTGATAATATACAAGATTTCTTTACTAAATTTAAATCTTTGATTTTGATCTTGGGTGGATCTGGTATCAATGAGTCTACACAAGAGAAACAACTTATTCTAACAATCTTGGCCAAGATAGGACCACAATATGTTGTATATCTCTCCAATTTCCATTTTGGCAGATGTCTTTTGGGCGCAAATTGGAAAATTCCTATGATGGCTCAATTCATTGAGTCACTCACACAAGAGCAGACAAAACTCATATAGATGGGCCTCATGAAATATCCCAAAGCACATGCACTCACATGCATGATGGAAAAGGGTCATCCAATCAGAAATCGAAGGAGAAACGAAAGGAGCTATTACATCCAAAGTCAAAGAAGGAGGGATATTCCAAACTCTTCAAGGATTCTTCAGGTTATAAAGATTATTCAAATTCCAAAGGGAAGAAGAAGAAGGGAAATCAGTTCACATATTGTAATAAACTGAATCATGAAGAATACACATGCATGAAGAAACATATCGATCTTATGGCACAGGCACTTCAACAGAACAACCTTGGAAACTTCATTCCAGAGGGAGTCAAGAAGAAGAAGGAAGGAGATCTTGCTCCTGATAAAGGTAATCATCATGCTCTTGTTGCAATTAATTCCTCATCTGATTTATAGATTATAGATTCTGGTGCATCCCATCATATGGCATTGAAAGAGAAATTCTTCTCTTCTTTGAGTCCATGCTCAAGACCCCCTATTCTCATGGGGGATGATACTCCAATAGCAGTAGTAGGAGAAGGGAGAGTGGAAATCCACAATGGAAGTTTTGAGAATGTTCTACATGTTCCAAAGGTTTCTATTAATCTTCTCTCAGTTTATCAGATCACTCAAAAAGGTAAAAAGGTTGAATTTACATCAGATTTAGTTTCAATAATTGACATGCATGACAATTCCATCATTTCAATTGGTGAGGTGGATCACAAGTCAAGGTTGTATAAATTCACTAAGTTTTCTGAAGATGACTCCTCTATTCTACTTACACATAAGGAGAGTACTTTGCATGCACCTTCAGTGCGACATGAATATAATCTTGTTCTTCCATAATTTTCAGACATCAGAGATGAATCCATACACTCAGATTCTATACATGGAAACAAAAAGGTAGTACAACCAGATAAGAAGCTAGCACCGAAGCTTCAGCAGATTCCCAAGAAGGCACATACCACACTTCAGGCAACAGGAAACCTTGCAGGGAATCCATTGGATTCGAGGATGACTTGATCTCAACATGAGGAGCCTTTTTATGTACTTTTAGCTTCAGAACCTGCGATGCACATGCATTTCTATATGTTTCAATCCATTGATCTACATAACTACAACCAGGTTGTGGGTAATCCATTATGGCAAGAAACCATGCAGAATGAGTATGACTCACTTCTAAAGAATCAGACTTTGCATCTGGTTCCACTTCCACCAGAAAGGAATAATTTCAGGTGTAGATGGGTCCACAGGATCAAGAGGTACTAGGCTAGATAGGTTGACAAAGGACTTCATCATATCCATAAATATTTCTACATCTTCACGAAGACTTTTAGTGAGCATAAGTTTCAAACTTTTCAGGATTGTCTTGCAATGAAGAACACAGTTACCTAGAAACTGCCTTTTTCTTCTTTTGATACATTATCTTTTGAGGGGGGGTTTTGTTCCCACATGGTTTTCTCTCTTTCCTTGTTTTTACTCAGTGTTCATTAGTTGCATTTCACATGAGTACCTAAAATGGCCTACTAGCCGGGACTCATTTTTCACTCCATAGTGATGTTCAGGGGGGGTGTTGGAGAAATTTCTATTTTAGACTTTAACACTAGTTCAGTGGGAGTTAACTGACCGGTTCTATTTATGAATTTCTAATCTTAGACCATCACTATTATGCATGCATTCCTAATTATAGGATTTCATTGCCTATATGAGTGAAGATCACTCATTCATTTATAAGATCATAATATGCATTGAGTCTCATTCTTCATTGTGTATATCTCTTTCTTTTCTTGATAAGCTTTGTTTGTGCATGCTTTAGCTAGATCAATTGTGCAGGTTTCCATGAAACAATGAAAATAGGTGGAACTAGAAGGCAAGTTCCAAGTAGAACCTCTGCACATTCTGGACATGAAAGAAACAGTACTACGGAATAGAGCCATCAACCAGGTAAAAGTGTAATGGTAGCACTTTAGTCCTAAGGAGGCCACTTGCGAATTAGAGGAAGATATGCTGAAATCTTATCAAATCCTATTCGAGAGATAAATGAAAACTGAGGACAGTGTTATACTTAAGGGGGAGAGGATGTAATATCCTCAAATTTTAGAAAAATAAATTCTAAGTTGAATTTAGAAATAAATTTCCATTTTTGGAAAATTCAGATTTGGAAATAATTTTCCATTCATGGAAAATCCCAATTTGGAATTTTGGATTATATAATTAATTATTTGATGACTGTTGGGAAAACATTTGACTCACCCAACTGTCCTCTTTCATTGGATAGATGTATGAGACAATTTTTTAATAAATTAAATGCTGGAAGACAAATGGAACAATCAGGTTAAAAATAACTGACCATGACTCCATGAGTGGGGAATAGGTTTGAGTTACCTCTGAGATGATTTTTACATGTGGAAGAACTTGGATTTTACCACTAGCAGCCCCTAAAAATTGGGGATTTGTAAAGTTGCAAATTTCTCCAAGGAGGGAAAGGAATGGAATACCTAGGCACAAGAATATATACAAGATATGTGGGAGGCAGGACGTTGCTTAGTATGTTGAGTAATTGATAAATGTTTTCTCTTATGAGAACTTGTAGTGTGAGGTAAAAAATATTTTGATATGTTGATGGTGACTATAGCTAAGGAGGATAATTCAGTTCTCCCTTGTGGACTCATGGTCAGCCTAGGGGGTGATCGGGACAAGTGATTGTGGTTGTTTTGTTCTACGGTTGGGTGGAACATGGTTGTTCCTTTTGTTTCCAAGCATCAGATTTTTCAGATATGTATTTCATTTGTGTATTTAAATTGTTGGTGCTATGCTAATGATGTTTTATTATTTATACAATTGTTTTCATATATTATGTTATTGCATTTCGAAACAAAATCTGTTTGAAATAACTATATAGCCATATTAATTGATATGGGTTTCCATTGTGTAAAATAGTTGTAGTACTATGCTATTAAAAATGTAGTTTATATGTATGAATATAGATATATATAACCATAAAAAAAACTACGTTATATTTGTTGATGTTGTGTTGAACTAAAAAATAACAGTCCCAATATATGTTTTGTCAATTATGAAAGAAAGACACTTGATATAGTAGAGTACATTTCATTTGACAAAAAATGATATACATATTTATTACCATCAATAGTTCAAGGATCAAAATGTTACAATTGAGTTCCTTAAACACCAGATCTCCTTATCTAGTCAAAACATAAATTTAAAGGACTACATAAAACTATCCACGAATATTCGCAAGGACTAGTGGAAGAAGATGGAACCCGAATACCTTTTATGGATAGGACTCACACTTCTCCAAGTGCCTTGGTTGTTCTCCCAACCTGTAACAAACATGAAAAAGAATTAGTAACTTACTAATGTACGAAATTATTAAAGATGCATCAAATTAAGAATCCAATATACTTAACCTGGATTTCGATGTTGTAATTGGAGCATCCTCGCTACCATGCGAAGCCATCAATCCAAGACCTGAGAATGGGAGTGCATGTGTTATCCATCTCATGGGTTTCCTCGCGTGACAAAGGGACCCATCGTAAATTTATATACATGAAAAATTATTATTACTAGCGCAAGAAGTAAAACATAAGAAAATCTTTCAATTGAGTACAAAAATCTTGATATCCTGTAGATTATATGATTGACAAAGTCATAATAATCAATAACCAACAAATCTTGATATCCTATAGATTATATGATTAATGAGAATAGAGTCATAATAAACAACAAATATTACTTTGGAGAAGAGTAATTAAACTCCTTATAGAGGGCCAAAGTTACTGAGAAAACAATTATTTTAAACAGATCTACCTTATGCACATACAAGAATAATACTTACATTAAGGAAATAGTAAGTTTGAAATAAAGATAGAGATTTACCATTTGCAAATTGGATAATTTATACAAGTTATATAATTTAAAGAACCTTAAATCAGAAATACCACAACGATGTTGGGAGGCGATCCAGGTATGTGAAGGATTCAATAAGGACCCAAGTCTTTATTAAAAGGAAAAAGGAAAATAAGTCTTGATTTAAAGAAACAAAAAAATCTTGTAGGTTTCAAACAAAGTTGTCGAAGGCACACGAGATTCTCAAAACTATGTATGGTTTGAATCCTAATTGTCGAGCTAATATTCAAGAGAATGGGCCATGGGTGTATAATGGAGATAGGGCATGATACTCCTAGACAAAGATATATATTAACCAGTAAATTTGTATAAAGTGGTGTCATATCACTTTCAACGATTAAGGGATTTAATCTTTCCCTATTATTTACAAAGTGCAGTTATATAATCTTCAAATAGAGAAATGTATTACATAGACAGAGAAACAATGAACATGCATACTGCATAGACAGAGAAACAATGAACATGCATACTGCATAGACAGAGGGACATTCCACAGAGAAATGTATTGCATAGACAGAGAAACAATGAAAATGTGTTATGTATAGATAGAGAGGCATTCCACAGAGAAATGTATTGCATAGACAGAGAAACAAAAAAAATAAGAGATATTTCCACAGAGAAATGTATTTCTTAGATAGAGAAACATTCCACAGAGAACAACAGTTCTGCATAGATGAAGAGATATATTTCACAGAATGATATATCGAATATACAAAGAAACATTCCATGAAGAACATGTGTTCTGCATAAACCTAAAGGAATTCCACAGAGAAATGAATTACATAGACAGAGGATTATTGTCACAGAGAACACATTGTGCAAAGTATATAACAACAGAGTAATACATCGCATAGGGAATGTGTAATATAAAGAAAGGCATGATACAATGAGCATCCAAAATACAAGGAATGCATCATGAAACAAACTGTTGATAACATCGTTTTATAGATAAAACATCTACTTCAAACCTAAATAATGTTATTGCATCAAAACGACAAGTCTGTAGAATAGGATACATAGAGGAAGTATACTTACTGTGCACAAGCTGAGAGAAAACTTGAAACAGTGGCCACCACGCCATGAAAGGAATCGGCTAAATGACCATTGTTTCCTTGCTACCACATAAACAAACAAGTTTTAGCATCGTGGGACATGTCTACCTTGCTACCACAAAGCTGAACAAGTTTACCATCGCGGAAGCAAAAAAACACAGAGTAACAAAAACAAAATGGAATAACTGTGAGGGTAATGGCACTTTGTGCCTCTCGATATTGGAGAAGTTTGAATAGTACACCACCCTCACCATGCCATGTGAAGACAACCTAAGTGGAAAGCATGTAGTGGATCTTTCCTGCAACGTTGGGCTAGGAGGAGTAAAGTTGGCCTAACAACAATAATGGATATGACCCAACTTAATGCCCTAAGACTAGGTTCAAACCGTTCAGAAACTACCACCCTTAAATGCTTCTTGATTTCCATAAAGGCCACAAATTATAAATCTAATGCGAACCAGTGTGGTCTTAACAGGGTCACGACGATATAGTTTTGTTGAAAATCAGGTCATGTTGTTCATTTAGTTGAATACAACCTTAGAATTCAAGAGTACCACTAGCAAGGATACTTCAAAGTCAAGGGAAATAGAAATCATGGTGCATAAACCCATAGCCTCTTCATGGTGCAAAATGATATATAACTTACTTAGAGAAAATCGTGGTATCTTTTGTTCCATTTTTGGAAAAAGTTACAACCATAATAAGCCGTCGAGCATTGTCAACATCAAGCATGATCAAAATAAAAAAGTGTCCTATTGTCCTTTGGGATAGAGAAATGTTGAGGATAAGTACACTTTCTATGTATACACAAACTAGTGCTATGGAAAATCACATAATATATATAAAAACAATTATAGAAAGAATAAATCACATCGACCTCAAATTTGATCTTCAATAAAACATATTATTGTTTCTAAGGAACATCGTTTCTTACCTAGGATAATCAAGATTTTTTTCCATAAATAATTTTCCTTTGCATATATGTATGCTTTAGTTCTATGTTCTTTGAAGATGTGATGTATGTGGATGGAATTTTTCTTTGCTTGATCCACAATCAAAGGGAGAAAAATATGTGTGCATCAGGTCATGTTGTTCATTTAGTTGAATACAACCTTAGAATTCAAGAGTACCACTAGCAAGGAGACTTCAAAGTCAAGGGAAATAGAAATCATGGTGCATAAACCCATAGCCTCTTCATAGTTATTTGTATTAATACTTGTGCCTCTCACAAAATTCAAAAAATGATCTTTGAAGTGAATAAATCCACCATCTCCATTTTATATATATATATATATATATATA
>SNQJ01S0075292.1:25277-36420 GCA_010110895.2 Picea sitchensis | reverse complement strand
GTGAGAGAGAGAGAGAGAGACCCCTAGGAACTTCCTTGCATTTCATTAATGGAACCCAATGTAACCCCATTGGCATTGAGTATAAAATTTGAGCTAGTAAGGACATTGGAATAAAAGATATCGATGATTTTCTCTAAGTATCACACACACACACACACACACACACACACACACATAAACAATCATGATAATGAAAATAAAATAAAATAAATATACAATATCATTAAACTAGTCTAGATCCATCTTTAGAACAAATCTATGAAGTGATCAGAGGTAACAAATTCATAGAAGAAAAAATATTTCTTAAAATGTTTGCATTTCTAGATATTTGATCCCTCTCGACTTTTGATAGATCAATGTTTAATATGGATCTAAACGGGTTAGTATTTTAGCCAAAATGTGAAGCAAGAGTTAGAACTAACTTAATTATGACCAACTTAGTAGTTGGAGATAAAGTCTCCTCATAATATATCATTTAATATTGATCAAAGCCCATCATAACCAACTATTCTTTATGCTTGTTAAGTGTCTCATCTATACTATACATAACTATAATGTACCCCAAATTTCTCAAAAAAAAAAAAATTGTTAAGGGCCATTAACGTCCCTTGAATCTCCAAAAATGTTTGCGACATAGAGATAATCCATTATATATATCTTATTCCTTTATTGTATGTATAACAATTTTACTTCTTTGTCATTGTCCATCTTAAAGGACGAAGGAGATTTAAATTCCACTTGTCTCTTACTGTTATATTTCATTATAGCGTCGTTATTGGATTATAAATAACACACTTATTTGTATTGAAGAGCTTTGTGACCATGACCGTCATAGCCCTTAGAATAACCACTAAGTCTATGTCAAGACATGATATCCACATTAAATCAGACTATGTTATACAATATATGGGTGCTCTAAATCATGGACACATGCTCAACACATATCAACATAGTGTTGATCTAGGAGGCATAAGTCCTAAGCGTTAGGATTTAATTTTTACCCATAATAATGTGTTATTTTATCATAGCACATCCAATATATATTCATACATAGCATATTGTTTTATCATAGCGCATTGAACATATACTTATACATAGCATAGTAACCCTGTGTGATTATTAACATAGATTTATCGTTCTAGGTTTAACGCTAGGATTAAACATGACTCAACAATTAAGTGGTTAAAAAATTGTTTCATGGTGGATGACAGGTTGGGTTTGAGCCTACTTTGTGCTATCTTGTAGACATTTACTCCTGGCCTAGTCCATTAATGGTGAAGTTTGTCCCACACCTTCCAAAACTGACACTTAGGCAAAAACACCCAACTTAGGCTTGCCACCTCCCTCGACTTCACATGGCAGTGGTATGGGGTGTACCAACCGCTATTACTCCTCTAGCGAGGACCTCAAGGTAAAATTGTTCTTCTCTCTTTCCCTTTTGGTATGTAACAAAACGATCTCTGCGTTGTATACGACCGATGATTTGGTAAGGCTCGACTCTCATGAGCGATGGCCTCTACGTTGTATACGACTAGTGATTTGGTAAGGCTCGGCTCTAGTGAACGATGGCCTCTGCATTGTATATGACCAATGATTTGGTAAGTTTTGGATCTGGTGAGAGATGGAAGGAGGCAACGCACATATAGGGCTCTCTATGCACAAGGGTAGGTAAACGTTATGGTTCTTATGTTCTTTGTGAGATGTATCCCATGAATGTATTCTCTGTCTGGTGCAATGTAAAATAAATTGAGAGGTTCCATGTACAAACCTCATGTTTTCTTTTTCTTTTTTTGAGGGTTGACAGTTGCGCCTCTGTATGCATATTCTTCCTAGGATTCCACTCGGTTTATGGTTCCATTTATAATTTAGGTGAAACACCCTTATATTTAATGCTCATGTTTGAGCGTTATCGTATTTTCTCTCGGTTCGCTGTTAGTATTCAAGCATATAGTTGTTGCGGTCCCTTCCCAGTCAAACCATGGCCCGAATCATTAATAGAAAATTGAATCGTCTGGTGTTTATCATTTTCTTTTATTCACCATTCATTTCACTGGTATTATTACACTCTGAAGACATCCAAAGATCTCAAATATTATTGATGTTATTCAGACTTGACTATTTAAAAATTTGTAGGAAAATTTTGTATTTACATGTTGTCCCTGTATGGCAACATTAATAGGATTTTATTAGTTTGAAACAACATTTGTTTGTATCCTCTGGTTGTAAAATGATTTCTCTACCAGGAAGAATTGTGGTTTGTCTCGCGGCCACCTTGACAACATCCTTCACTTGATCTCTTGTCTGATTGTTGGTGTGAATTTGATCAGACCAGGGTGCTTCTCATGTTACCAACAAAAGGTACCGTGTAGTCTAGAGCACTGGAATTTTCATCTCCTCCGAAGAGAAGAAGTCTCACTCGAATCATTGTTGAGACAAATATATAGGGAAGGGTAGGGAAAATACTAAAGAAGATCCATAGATCATTCAGAACTCATTCTTGTTCTTGCGCAAGAGGAAAATCAGATCTAAAACATCTTACTGCAAGAATTGAAACTACTTACGTTATGAACAACGATTAAACATAGAACCATCAAACAGAACTCATAAACCATAAAGGCACAATGTAATGCATAAGTAAACATACAAAGACACATAATATTTTGAAAATTTGGTTTTCCTTCATATTGGCTCCAGGATATTTCCTTCATTACAGACTCAGAGTTACATAGAAAGGTTTAGTACAGACTCTATCTTATCTCTTCTCGACTTACAACAAGTTTCAACAACTAATCCCAAAACCTTGGGCGACTCTGATAAACATGACGCAACCCAAATCTAATCCAACCAACGAACTGAATGAACAACAACAACAAAACCAACCCTTTTACAATTATATCCATCCCTATATATAGCTAGGTTGTGTCTTTCTTCTCGGCTTACGTGCTTCCTTGTTCGGTTACAGCCGTTTGTTGCTTAGTTGGTGTTGCACTGGCTTCCGCAACTACTTTTATGTTACTCTTTGTTCCAGCCTCTGATGAAGTTTGCGTGACTCATGCTTAATCAAAACTTGCACAATTCTTACCCAAAAACGAAGGGCCCAACAGGCTCCAACCACAATCCTTGACTCGTCCTCGAGTCAAGAACTTGGTTCTTTCACATCCTCCAGGAGTAGCTGTTGTTTTCCCTTGTCTGGATTTTCTTCTTCTTTGAGCTCTTTTGTTTGTGCCTTTTCTTCCTTTTCCTCCTCAAACAAAGGGCCCAATTCTGGTACCAACTCTAAGGCTCAGTGCTTTACTCCTTGAAATATTTCAACCTTGTCCTGCCATTTTCAGGTGAGGAGTGATGCCTCTGCAAGAAACTGTTATGTTGTCTCTTTTATGTAATCCTTTGGCTTGGCCGCAACCAACGAGTTCCAATCGGAATCTGTTGTTTCTTCGACTTGATGCATTTGCATGTAGGTTGTCTGAATGACTGGTCGAAATTCATGCAGCTCTTTCTTGGCTACGGACTGTGCCTCGTAGAGTGTATTCAACTCATTGTCGTCCTGTTGAATTTGGTCAAACTTCTGTTGTTGCTCCATAGGGTCCATTATTGCCACAACTTCTTCGTTCAACACCTAGATCTTTTTGCAAACTTCCTCAAATACTTTATTCCATCAAGCGATGATGCCCATCCAATCGTTGACTTCCTTAAAGATTTTGGTGCAGTCCGTTGTGTTCTTGTGCAGTGCAACTCAGGCATTGTTTCCTTGCAGTATTATATTTTGCATTTGTTCCTGCAGCTGTTGATGTTGTTATTCTAATTCTTTTTGGGCTTGTTGTAGCTTTGCTTGTATCTTCTCAATGCAGGTAGCGAGTTGTGTCCATGCTTCTTGTAACAACTTGATCTATTTCTCTAGCTCGCTTATCTCGTTGGCTTCGGGTAGATCGAGCGCAACCTTCGAGATCTCCATCCAGGCTTCTGCAAGTTTTTCCTGCACTTTTTCTAGTTTTCACTGGACTTGGATTCTATCATGTTCTTCCTACGTTCGACATGCTTGCGCAACAAGTTGTTCTTTCCTGACATTTTCTGTTGATCTCTCAGCTTCCTGGAGCCTTTTCTCTAGTTGGTCTGTGAAGGCTCTGATTAGTCCAAACAACTGTGACGTTAGCCACTATACCAGGTCTATAGATGACAGAGTTGCATCAGTGGGTGCTCACTTCTTTAGAGGGATTTTGCTTGTCGTTGAGTGGTCTGAATGGGTTTCTACCTCCTCCTCCATTGGTGGCGCTGGTGCGATCCTCAACCGTAGTTCCGCGGGTAAAACCGTTAGAGCCTCGGTTATAGTTATGCAAAGCTGCATCAATTCTGCACATTGTTGGGTGTTTTGGAGGACTTGCTCCATTTTCACTCGCATGTCTATCGTATCTGGATCCGTTGTTGAGTCTGGCTCATTGTGCACATCTGGTATCTTTGTATCTTCTGGTACTTCTGCATCATGAGTCATGATTTCTTGGGCATTCTCACCCTTGGGTGGTGAGGTGATTTGTTGGTTACGGTCGAGTTCTGGATCTTCTCTGCTTTGAGCAGCTTCCTCCTGTGCTAAAGACTCAGGTTGGTGTTCCTGGGTGTTCAGATTTGAAATATCCTGCATCGTGCTCTACCCTGCAGTTTTGGGGTCAGGGTCAGGAACTTCTGATCTGGCCTTGGCGGATTCTCTGGTGTCCGTGGGGGTTTTCATTCCTCTGTCTCTAAGTGGTCAAGTTGTATCGGCTCTAAGGTTGTTGTATGATGTGGAATGGCAGTGAGTAGGTTTGGTAATTGGAGTGGTGGGGGTTGCTCAATGATGAGTGTAGCCAGAATTGTTTCAGGCTCTGGGTCATCCTGGATATCAATGAAAGTGGTGATTTTGGTCATGGCGCAGGTGCGGGGAGTGGAGTATGCAAGGGGTTGTGGGTTCAAGGTTTTGTTCGGGGAAACCCCTATTCTGGGCTTCTTCAACAATGGTTCAGTACCGAGCACAATGCCCAAGATCTGGTTAACCTGTGCACCTAATAGCATGGCATCATCTGGCAGCTAACAATGACCCAATCATTTCCTCCGCTCCAACTCTTGTTTCTATTCTTCCTCCTCAGAGTCGATCTGTACCGGAGCGTCTGGATTCTTTGGCTTGGGGCCTGAGCTCAGTCCCTCTCCTGCTTCCTCGTATTTTTTCTTGAGCAGCTCGATAGGCAAAATGTAATGCATTCTTGATTTACGCGGGTCGTGTTTAACTCCTGGCCATGACATGACCTCCTTATCAAAAACTTACTCATCCAAATAGAATCATAGCAACCATGTGTGGAAATGTTCCTAGCTAGCATGTCTTGGCTAGATGCATGTGTTGTGTCGGTTCATGTTGAAGGAGATATTCCCCATGTTATTATTGAGGATATCCTATGGGATGTGCGACCTCTATGTTGCATTTATCATATCATTATAACACTTGGAAAATATTGCATTGTTCAGTATTGTGTTCTCCGAGTCTGGTATGGACTACCATGGCTTGAACATCTTCGCCAGGCACCCTTTATCTGGTATTGTCAGTTGTCTACCCATAGGTGACTTCTATTTGAGCATTGTGAATGCCACAAGTAGGTATCCAGAGGTAAATGTGCCTCCCTTCTCCTATGCCTCCTTGCAAGCTACTAGTAGTTCCTCCAGTAAGAAACTACACCAATTGAACACTGCTCCCTATGTGCAGAAGTCAGCAAATGATAACACATCTAAAGTGCATTCTCCCTTATAATAATACCACATAACCTTGCTGGCTATGACATAGCATCTAGTCTAGACTATTTCGGGCAGTATTGGTTCAAGGATTGTTGTGTGTCCTCCTCTCTTTGTGTTAAGGTTCTCATACAGGCTAAGCTCGCCTTTCTTCTTCCCATGCTTGTCGGGGCCCTAAAATCCCTTCGACCCATCCTCTCCTTTGGAGGATAGTCCAGTAATATGTTGGATATTATTTACATGGATTGGATACCACTTATCCAACCATAGAATTATGTCATGCACTCTTCTTATCAGAAATTTTTTGCAGCGTGCAATTTCGTTGGTGGTGCCAAAGACTAGTAAGTCTCTCAAGTTCATGATGGTGGAGTTAAATAGGTTGATGAACTCCTTTTTCGGTATAAATTTCATATCTTTGGTTCCATCTGAAGCTAACTCCCAAAATACATCTGGGTGCATCTGTGGGAACAAGGTTGAATCCATGAGGTGAAGGTCGAGTAGCTTAATGTGCTCTACCTTCCCTTTGAGGTCACCTATGATCTTGACCCCGGGGTCATAGAGCTCATCTAGTAATTATTCTTTATTCATGGTGCTCCGAATTGTTGTGGCTCCCAACATTAGCGCTTATGTGACAGTTAAAACTAGGGCTACATTTACATCTTTGGCAGTGTTCCTAACTAGTTTGCATGGTTGAGTTTGGAAATGGCTATGCTCGTTTTAGAAACAATACATTGTTGTCTAAGTTCTGAGAGTCTTATGTCTGGATTAACAGGTAAGTTTTAGCAATAATTTCTCCTCATCATGACCATATGGATGCAACAGGTTCAGAGTTATCCGACGGGACGGTTTGATCAAGGTAAATCCTATTGGGTGATCTTGGTATTTACTCATTTGAGTGGAATAGGGATGTGGCCAAATTGAGACCTTTTTGTTTGTCGGGTGGGTGTCCCGGTGAAAAATGTGATTGCATCTTGGCATAATTGGCTTTATGTCTTAACAGACGATAGTCGAGGTACCATAATGGCAATAAAGGGTGTGATTATACTGGGTTTGCATGGCCTTTAACTCAGATTGGATTTGGATTCATGGTTCCTCCGACCAAAAAAGTTGTCCCCGTCATCTTTAATGACTGTCATTAATGGAATTTCTCATTCTTAGGGTTATGTACTGCTGAGTCATCAGCTCTGTATCCACCAACACTTAAAAAAAACAAATGATCTATGTGTTATGGCACAACACTGTGCACATGGACATTATTAACTGAATTTACAAAATTTCACAAAGAAAATGAAACTCAAATCTAGATATTGTACAAGCTCTGTCGGACTGGAGTGATTGTCCTTCTTCTCAGTTTTGAGATAGTTAGGGCTGCAGGAGAGTGCCATTCACCGATCTCGGTCATAGCACACCATCTAGTTACATGATTCAGACTGCTCCTAATGGTCGGATCTCCACAACTAGGAAGGGTTCCAACCAGTGCATACGCAGCTTGCTAGGAGGCTTCTGGTATCAATTGTCATAGAGTAACACCTTGTCCCCTTGTGTAAATACCTTGGTATTAATATGTCAGTCGTGCTAATATTTTTGTCTTTCCTTTTCAACTGACTGATGAAAGTCTTCTAGAAATCTGGTTTCTTTGAGTTCTTGTAGCTCCGCAAGTCTCTGCGCCACTGATTCTTCGTCTGTCATACATGTGGCTTGTGAAATATACAGACTTGGAGTGATGAACTGTGTGGGAACCACTGCCTATTTTTCGTAAACAATATGGAGCGATGTGTATCTATGGATTTTTTTTATGGTTGTCATGTAGTCCTATAGTACCGCTGGAACTCTATCATCCCAGTCCTCTCGGTTTGCACAACAAACCTTTGTTAGTCCCTTTTCCAGGATTTTGTTGAATGCTTCGACTATTCCGTTGGCATGTGGGTGGTATGGACTGCTCTTGTGATGTTGAATCTTAAATTTTGTTGTAAGTGTTTCTATACTGCTTCTAATGAAATCTGATTGTTGGTTAGGCTCCTGGGACATCCGAAGTGAGTAATGATATTTTCTAAAATGAACCTGGCAGCAGTATCCGTCGAACAATCCTGTACTGATGTTGCTTCTACCCAATGAGTAAGGTAGTCGGTTGCGATAATGATGTAACTTTCCTTTGAATGTTTAGTTGTGGGGTTGATTGGCCCAATGAAGTCAACTGCCCATTTGTCAAATGCCTGTAGCACTCTAATGGGTTGTAATGGAAGTTCATCTCGACATGACGACTTGCCACTCTTTGAAAAACATCCCACGATATAGTGTATTCTTTTGCATCTTTGAAAAGTGTTGCCCACCACAGTCCTGCCTATAGAACTTTATGTGTTGTTTCCTTTCCTCCTACATTTCCTCCTGCAATTCCACTATGGCATTCCCAGAGTATATACTGCCTTTCATGATCTAGGACACATCGTTTGATGATGTTGTCTAGTCCTAGTTTATACAATTTCCCAGCAATCAGCTGATAATCTACTGCTCTGATGACCAAATGGATTTTATGGGTTATGGAATATGTTTCAGGACAGGCCCCTGTACTGAGAAATATTTCTATGTCCTCCAGATATTCCAGTATGGCCTCGATCCTGAACAAATCTGCATCTACGAGCTGGTCATCCATTGCTCCACCACTTTCTCTTGACTCTATTCTGGATAGATGGTCGTGTCCAACGTTGCATCATCTTGGCTTGATGATGACCTCAAAGGAAAAATCCTGAAATAACAACAACCATCTGCAAATTCTCCCTTTCAGCATAAGTTTGTTAACTAGGTATTTCAATGTTGAATGATCAGTAAAGAATTTGAAATGAGACCCTAACAGATAATGTCTAAATTTATGTAAAGCATAGATCATGGCTAAGCCATCCTGTTCTGTCATTGTGTAGTTGTGATCTACTTGCGACAGCTTCCAACTCCCAAATTAGATAGAGTGATCCATAGCTCCATCTCTAGGTTGCGTTAAGATAACCCCTATGGAAATTCCTAAAGCATCCACATGGACGTGAAATTTCTTCTCCCAGTTTGGGAATATCAGAATCAGTGTTGTAATGAGTTTCTCCTTAAGTGTCTCAAATGATTTGTCACATTTGGAAGTCCATCAGAACGTTTCAGCCTTTCTTAGGAGGTTTTCCAGAGGTGCAGTTATGTTGGCATATCTTCGGATGAACCTATGATAGTAACCTGTGTGTCCAAGTGTAGAGAATAGTTGTTTATCACTCGTAGGTGGCGGCATATTCACAATGACTGCAAATTTAGCTCGTTCTACCAATACTCCTTCTTGGCAGACTATGTGGCCCAACAAATTTCCACGTGGCACACAAAAGATACATTTCCTGAGGTTTAATGAGATCTGTAACTCTCGGCATCTGTCAAACATTAGCCTTAGCAGTTCTACATGGTCCTCCAGAAGGATATATATTGTCCAATCATCCATATAGACTTCTATGAACTTGTGAATGAACTCTCTAAAGGATTCTATCACAATCCTAGAGAAAATTGCGGGGGCGTTCTTTAAACCAAATGGCATCACATTGTATGCAAAAGATCCCCATTCGGTAATGAAAGTGGTTTTTCTCTTGTCCTCTTCAACAATCCTAACTTGATGGTATCCTAAAAATCCATCTATAAATGAGTATGCTTCCTTCCTCGCAACTTGTTCTAGGACCTTATCGGTAAAGGGTGTTGGGAAAGGGTCATGCACATAGGCAGAGTTGAGGCTTCTGTAGTCCACACAGACTTTATATCCTCGGTGTCTTTCTTTCTTTGAATGACTATCGGGTTGACCCATTATGCTTCTTCTACCGGAAAAATGAGACCTCCTTCTAACATATTATCAATCTCCTTCTTGACTTTCTCTTTTACTCTTGGGTTAGGACGGTATGGCCTATGTCTGACAAGCTTGGATCCTAGTTTTAACTTAATCTTCATTTCACCCATAACTCCTTTGATTCCATTCAATTATGAAAAAGTCTTTGGGAACAAATCTTCGTATTCTCGCAGTAAACTCTGTTTTTCCTGACTGGTTTGCTCATCCCATTAATCTCCCACCAAAGCTATTTTTGGTTGCTCTTCGGTCCCTATGTTAAGTTTCTACAATTTCAAAAGGTGATTGTAGGAACTATCAGTCTGGCTAGGTATGGTGTTTTGGATTTCTCTGTTCCCCTCAATCTCTTTGATGGCTAGGTTTCTCAGTTCTTCTAATTCATCTAGGCTTTCTAAAGCTTTGCTAATATGATAGAATTCTATAGGATTTTCAATCAAGGGTAAGTGGAGTTTACTCTGAAGTTCTTGAGTATGCTTGGGACACACTACAAAGTCTGATCTGTTATCACTATTGGATGTAAAAATAAGTTCTTTAATATTTTGTAGGACTAGTTCAAGCTCGGGGTACTTACTTGTGAATGAGAAGTCTTTGCAAAATTGAGATGCCAGTATCTACCAATCGTTGTCATCTGGTTTCCTCATGTATAAACCAAACTTTCAGGATTGGACCTAGAGAATGGGGGAATACCTGAAACCAGAAGTGAGAGGGTATCTCCGTAGCCTTCCATTGTTCCACGCATTGTTGAATGTGTATCATAGGGTCCGATTCTCCATTGAACAGTTGTGCAATGTGGAGATCCATCTGCATTTATGATTATAACTGTTCCCTATTCTAGAACCTGTACTTGAGAGCTTGCTTCACCTCGTCCCAAGTTCTGAGTGCAGATTTCTGAGTAGCCCACCATCTGGCGGGGTTGTTCTAGAAAGCTATATCTAGTACCAAGATTATTTGATATTCTCCCACAGTTTCTTCCATATTCTGCAAAAAATTGTCTAGATCTGAGGTGCCATCATATACTGGGTGTTCTCTGACTTCAGTCCCAACCCATTTGGTCATTCTGATAGTTGCGCATCTTCTTGAGAATATTTCATGCAAACCTTGTTGCCAACTATCAAAAGCCAGTTCTGAATCTTTGTCTGTTGACTGTATAATTCTCCAGCTTACTGATCCATCCACAGTGGGGTTTATATAATCATTTCTTGTCCCAGCTATTACAGTGTACAACTAGTCTAGGTCTTCTCCTTCCATATTATTTTCTGTTGGTTCCGTGTACTTGGGTCCTACATATAGATCCAAAGGTTGAACTACCTTGATTCCCTCAGCTTTAAAAGTCATGGTATCTTTCTTTAAGTCAATTACTTCATAATTGTTGTAGGCCCAATCGATGCCAAGTAGCGCAAGGTAGGGGTCCTTGTCTCCCATGATATCAATGAATTCAAAGTCATCCATTGTTTTTACTTCTGCTACATCGATTTCCACATTCTCCAGTCTTCCTATGGGAAAGATACAGTATTGGTTTTCCATTCTTAACTGAATTGGGGA